>LBNU01027460.1:2578-20792 GCA_014162995.1 Artemisia annua | reverse complement strand
GGAAAAGCAAGCCGTTTCCCAATAAAATACCCATATAGCGTGTTAACAAACCTCGCAGAAACATCATTAATTTCTTTCATTGGGATTGCAACATGAGCACCCTCCACACGCTCCTCATTACGCAATTCACATAAATTAACGGATTTAAACGAATGCTTAGATTGAAATAGAGAAGCATAAGACAGTGTAGGTGTTGTTTTAGATCCACTATGAGCAGACGACTTACCAATATCATCCTGAGTGGCACTCCCACTAACAGCTTGCATAGGTTGATGAGGCATCCCTATGGCAGGCATGGTAGCATCATGATTAGCCTTAGAACTTTGAGAGTTAACCGTAGCAGCCACAGAATCGATAGCTTCCATAGCGATAAAATACTGAAAACCTAACGAAAAGAAAAAACAAGTCACAAAGGAAAAACCCTAAAAAAATCCCAACGACCAGGAGTACAAATCGACCCTAATCGACCCTCATGGGGCCAACCCTAATCGACTGAACAAGATAACGAATCAAACGCGATCACCTCGAGTACAAATCGAAACCGTAACAAATCCCTACATACGATCAGCTCTAATAGAGGAGATCGATTTAGGAAAAGTTGAAGAGATCGATTAAATTTTTGGGTATAGGGGTATCGGTTTTTTCTCCAGGCAATGAAGGCATAGCATCATGATGAACACGAGATTTGGATCTCTAGATTGACCTGAGGTTCCTGAAAGCACACATTTTATAAATATGAAAAACAAGAAAGAAGGTAAATAGTCACTGGCATTTGCAATAGTTTAAATGTTGATAAAAAAACAAGAGAGAAGGGTAATATAGTCAATTTCAATTATTATTTTTAATATAATCGGTCTTTTTGTTGACATCAGAACAATATTTGAAAGTTTCGTTAGCTTAAATGTTGATAAAAAAGTATGTGTTTCATCTCGGTAAAATGGAGAAAGTAAGTTGTTATTTTATGGTCTTTACCCCATCTTCTTCCAAAACTGCTAGTGAAGTGGTTGCATTTTCGTGTGTAGCTTTGCAATGAACTGCCGAATCTTTTCGTGACCTAAATTAAGAGTATGTCGCACTATATTGTTGCTTTTCGTATGTTTTTTTTCCTTCTGAAAAACATTATTTCAACCAAACCACATCCAATTGCCAACGTATGGTATACCTACATAACCATTTTAACATTTCCTAATGTCATTAGCCAATGATTTGACATACACATGCTTGTAACTCCAACAACGTGCATGAGTTATGTCTAGTTTCTGAAGACTCAAGTATACATCAACATATACTAAATAAAGAAACATATATATTGTATCTTAGTTATAGTTTATGGGACATTTGCCTAGAGAAACGTCAAAGGAAGTATCTATATATAATTTTTTTGAATGTATCTTGAATAAAGTCATAAAGAACAAAAATGAATGAGAAATGATACATGGACCTAAAAATAAATTTAAAAGTGGACCTAAAAACATGTGAAATGATCCTGATGGCTGCAGACAGAGACCCACTTATTTAACAACCCATCAGGATTATGCCACATGTGTTTATGTCCACTTTTATGTCTATTTTTAGACCTATGTATCATTTCTCAAAATGAATATTGAAAGATTGATAATATAAACGTAAAAGTAATAATATGCAAATTAATAGTCTCTTTTATTTACCATTTTCCTCTTGATATCTTGGATAAAAAGCTGCATTTTGATTTGCACTCACTTTGATGATGCTTTTTAGATGTCAACTTCTAGGATCGTACCATGAGCATGAAAACTAGTACTACTTTTTATACATGGATGAGTGTGACGATAATGATTGGCTTTAGTGTTTGGAATCAAATTAGCAAGGGAGACAAGGGTAGTGGGTGTTTGGTTTGAATGCCTAAAAGTTAACCAGGTGGACTCCATAACTTTTTTCCCATTTGTATGTTTAACTTATCATGTTTTTTTTTGTTCTTTGTTTACATGCATATTTTTGAAAAATATATAGTACTACTACGCTCTTATTAATCGTATATTTATATTTATATATCCACACTTCTTATAGCAACTTACTCAGGAGAAAGAAATCCCAGTCACATGTTTGTTCTCTCGTTAGAATATTCATTACATTTATCTTATCGAGCTTTTTCATTCGAAATGACTTTACTAGAATAAGTTACTCATAATTAGACTACTTTTTTGAATATGAAACTCATCAAAGGTTTCAGAATATGTAGTGAGGTGCCCGCCGATTATCCGCCTCTTGACTAAATTTAACCAAGAACATTACTTCCTCCATCTCAAAATAAATGTTCATTTCTTTGTTTTGAAATGTATTAAAGCAAGTGTCAACTTTGTGTTTCAATCAATGAAATGCGATTTTAGTTGGTAGGGGTATATTTGATTGGTAGAAAGTATAGTTAATCACTATTCAATAAACTTTGTGTAATATTAAAGTGAATATTTATTTTGAGAATGAGGAAGCCGTAAAGGAAAACTTACATTTACAATTACAATGACCCATCTAAAAACAAATTACCTGATACAATAAACTTTGTGTAATATTAAAATGAACATTTATATTAAAATGAACATTTATATTAAAGTGTAATTCATCAAAGGTTTCAGAATATGTAGTGAGGTGCCCAACTAATTATTTGCCTCTTGACTAAATTTAACCTAGAACATTACTTCTCGTATTTTAAAATAAATGTTTACCTTTTTACTTTAGGTGATGATATATGATTGGTAGAAAGTATAATTAGTGTGAATTCATATATAAAAGTTTGTGTAAAATATAAAAGTACACATTTATTTTGGGACGGATAAAGTATATTTTTAAACCGGAAAGACAAACTTACATTTACAATTACAATAAATGCATTCTCATACAATAACAACAATCCTAATCAGTGTTCTAAAAGGCACGCTTTGGAGCCGCAAAGGCGCGAGGCATCACCTCCACGCCACGGAATAGACCAAGGCGTCGTTTTAAGGCTTGGCATGAGATGAGGTGCGATAAGGTTTACTGGAATTTGAGACGTTTAGGGGATTTACTAGTAATTGGAATTTGGGCTTCGTATTTGAGGTTTACTGGTATTTGGCATTTAGGGGTTTACTAGTATTTGAAGAAGATTATAAATGTAAAGAGAGTTTCTTGACTTTATTGCTTATGTATAACATTTTTTATAAACTCGATGTATATGAAATATGATATACTAATGAAATATAATATAAATCTATAAATACTTTTTGCCGCCTTAATTCACGCCTTAAAAACGTCATGCCGCCACGCCTCACGCTAAAGCTTGAGGCTTGACCATGCCGCCACGCCACGCCTCACGCTATTTATAACCTTGATCATAATATTATCTTTTTTGTGACTTGAACTCATAAAGTATTAATTTTATGGATATAATTATGCATCTCACAGATACTACAACCGAAGACACATTAGTAACCTAAAATGGCATACTATATGGGTATTTTCTTTTCACAAATAGATCTCTTTTGGTTAGATCTTGAATCCATCTTCTAAATTAAACTGAATATAACTTGGCTTAAATGTGATTATGTTTATTATCAAATTGAGCTCAAATATTTCAAGCCAAATTGGCTGTTGCATTAAAAGACAAGTCAAGCTATTGAACCGAGTTTAAGTTTCACTAGCCTTAGCATGACTGTGTCAAACACATTTCTTGTACTGTAATGTTTTACAGCCTTAGTAAAAAAATAAGTTTCATAACAAAAGCTTAACCACCATCCAATAAGGAAAGATAATAATCCATATTATCCCTTATTTAGCCACAGGGATGTTTTTATAATTATAGTATTATAATAGAAACAAATCTAGGTCAACTTGTATTAGAAACATATAGTTTATGAAAATATTTTTTAATGGCTTAAAAACTACATCCAAAAGGGTTTATTTTGTTGCCTACTGGCCTATCAAATGACAAACTCGTGTTAGTTCATTATAGCAATGCCATGGATTTAGATTCGAATTAAGAAACTTTAGATATATTGGTTTAAATAGTAAAACACTTTTCTAACACTTTACTTTATTTGCATCCTCCAAATCTGTCTATATCTTTCATCCAAAGTTTACCTTTTTAAACAAAATATTTACTCTGTTACCAAAGTTGGATCAAACGGTCAAATCCATCAATATTTTAGATGTCCTTACATCAAGCTTGTGGGATGAGATATCGATTTCATTTCAATAAGAAATTTTTACAAATTGAAGATCCTAAGAATTACACAAAAGTTGATTTCAGCTTTGTTTAGAATTAACTCATGGTTTCACCAAAAACGATTATTGCTTTTCCCACACGCATCACCATTCCTTAAAAAAGAATGAATAGTGATTGAAATGAGTGTTTTGTCTTCAATTAAAAATCATTGTATACTTTTACTAAACATGATTATGAAAATAATTGAGATACCCAAACATGTTAATTATTAGTTTGTGAGGAAGTGAGCACTTGTTTTGTCACCAACAAAATACTATCAACTACGTTTAATTATACCAAATAAGCACGTCAATCAATGCTCAAAAATTATATTAATTAATAACATGCGAGAAGAGATACTACAAAGGATTACATATAAATCTAGGATTGCAACAACATGAAACAACCCAAAGAAATATCAAAGCTTTTAACTCCATTCTTTACCCAAAGATACAATTGGCTATGATATCTCATATCGTCATTTTACTAACATCCGATTCCCTATTCATGGATTTTTTCGAGATTATACTCTTAGGTTTGTTTATTTACAACAAAGAACAGGAACTTATGCTAAAGTTACGATATATATAGCTTCTTTTTTTACCATGGTTTGCGAATGATCAATTCCAAACATTTTATCTTGTGAGCTTCATTCTTTTATCATGAAAAAAGTGCAAAAGAAACCAAACTAGGAATGATTCGGTCATCATTAAACACACAAACTTCATGTGCAGATTAGCAATTAAATAATCAGAAAAGTAATTTAAATAACAATAATCTTACTGGTGAAGTTCCATTGTCACGTTAATTATTCCTACCTTTAATTATCTCCCAATTTCCCCTCATTTTTTTCCGATTCGTATTCCAAACTCACGTTCGGAGCAACGCACAATTTGATGAAGATGAGATCGAAACAATTAACCAATACATATAACATATGGAACAATTCTAATTAATTAACGAATAATATAAAATGATATCATATTTATTAACTGAAATATTGTTTGAATATAAATCAATGTAGAAATTTTTGCCTGCAAGCTTGACAAGTAATCTCCATACAAGTCGAATCAATTCTACGAGTAGCTCGTTCCTTCATCTTCTCAACACGTTCAACCTCATCTCGAGCTCGTTCCCACATATGCCGTGCACGCGAGAATTCAGATTGTGCTAATTCCATCTCACGCTTAGTCATTTCCCTCACACGCTCAGCATACGCTTTCTCCATTTTTGCTATCCTAATTTGATCCGCTGCTTGCCATTTCAACGCTTCAATACGCCCGTTATTGTCAGTTTTAGCATCCCTACAATCAAAAGAAGTACTAATAGATAGTTGTAACTCGAGCGATGGGCCAGCACTTTCTAAAGGAAATTTGAAGCTATCTGATCGATATCTCATTGAATCAGATGCCCACGGAGTGGCCCGTGAGTACGGGCCTCTGGTGTGTGGCGGCGTAGGCAAGAGTTGTAGTTCTCTTTGATCGTCTTCCATATTTTTTTTTGTGAATATGTTTTTGTTTGTGTTTACAGTATGTGATTTTGTGTGTGTGAAATTTAAGGTGGCAAAGGCATGTTCGTGTTTATATAACACATTTCTTGAAGTGAAAGTTACGAATATACCCTTGGTTGCCATGCAAAATGACAATCAACATATAATTATAAAATGACATATTTACCCTTGAGTGGGTTTGCTATATAGTTTTATACATGTCAGGTTGCTGACGTGGAAGGGTAATTTGGTCAAATATTGTAAAGAGGGTACATTTCCGTTGTACTGTTATGGGCTTGAAAGAAACGGATCGCGTTATTTGGCAATAAGTGGTTTTTCCAACTTTTTTAAAATACTTTATTTACAAGAAAGGAATTGTCTGTTAAATTGATTTATGTCTTATTTAACCGAATCATGAACTAATTAATCATACATATATAAACTTGTAGGGATCCTGGCGTGTGACGATTCTGACTCGACGTGACCGATGATATTTTGCATCGCAATGCTATTTTTTTTAACTTCTAATTTTTCTAAACGCAACACCTCCAAAAGTATTGCGTTTGTAGTGTTTGTTTGGTTAGTTTATTAATTAGCAGGTGCAAAATAAACTCGATTTCTATTGAAGTCAAATGTTTCGATTCAAATCGCAATTTTATTTTATTTTTTGTATTATACTACAATTACGATTTGAATTGAAATTAACCGATTATTTTTAGTTTTAGTTTCGCCACTGATTTTGTCATTGGAAGTAACTTTATGTGTCATATATCTGTCATGCCTGACATATGAAAAACGCGTAGTTTATATGTTTTGTTTCTATATTAATTTGTTTTTTCCATTTTCTTTTATCACATGATAAACCGTTTTCATCGAATATAATTAGCATGGCTAGCTAGCTAGGCGGCTAGGCCCGAACATGTGACGATCTCACAGCTTAATAGCTTATAAAGTGTTTAAATATACGAATATCCGGAATTGCAGATAGTATGTAGTAAGGACCAAATAACATGTGAATGGTCATGAATATAAGGAGTGATATCTCATTATAATATATACTAAAACCCACTTTTTGGGCTGTTAAAAGTACGTGTATTACGGTGGTGATTACCGGAGAATTAAGGTGCAATATGTGGGTCAAAATGAATTCATACAAAGCTTTACAGTAAGTACAAAAAGTATACTGTAGACGTATCAGACATTGTACATATGTTTCAAAATTCTATTGGTGGAAACATGACGGACTACTGTAGCCCGTCCCGTAAAAACACTGTTTGAAACACTGTTCATTAGCATTTCCCCCGTTTTCCCAAGTGTGGATGCCCGTTATCCTGCAGTAATGGACTAATGCTTGCGTATTTCACTGTGCTTATGAATACTGCGCCCTCCCCCATTCTAGACCCTTCACTACCCCTTATCTCATTTTTTTTTTCAGCAACCTTAACATCATTTCAACCACTCAGCTCTAGGAAATTCCAGCAACCCCTTATCTCATATTTTTTTCACCAAACCCTTACACCCATAGATCCTTCTCAAAAATTCTCCACACGCAATCCATACACACCCCATAAAATCCTCATCAAGAAACAGTTTCCAGATCCATAAACAAATGGTTTCAACCATGACCACGATTCAAAACAATCGATTTCAACCATAGAAGCACCTTTTGTTTGATTTCGATTAAAAAAAAAGAAAAGGTTTTTTACAATACACACACAAGAACAGTGAGATGGGTTTTTGCTATTTTTTTTTATTTCCTTAATGGGTTTGTTAGATTCTTGATGTGTGTTATTTTTTTTTTAATTTCTTTCTTTTAGCCTAAACTAAATAAATATACTTTTCGGCAGGTATCTGGCCAAAGATTTGGGTTCAAAACCATCGACGGTGTCACCTTCACCGGAAAGCTCAGGTTTTGTTTCATACACTTTATGTTCAATTTATGGTTTATAGTGTGATAATATTGTTTAATGGTTTTGTGTGTTAAAATTGGTTTTGTTTTGTGATTCTTATGGTTTAGGAGATGATGTTGAAGATGAGAATGACCATGAGTCGGACCAGGTATATAAAAATTAATGCTATTTTTTTAGTGAGATTTTGTATTTATGTATATGGATCAGTATGTGAAAAGGCTTTGCTGTTTAATTAGATTGTTTTTGTTGGTAAGTTTATCATTTGGGTCTCTTCACTGTTGTAATTTGGGGTTTCACTTTTTTTAAGCTGTTTAATAAACGGAGAGGAAACATCAAGTTTTAGTATGAATCATGTAGGTAGGTTTTTTTAATCAGGTAGCTTAGGTTCATATGAAGCTAAAATTCCTAACTTTTCAATTCTAGCCATTTGTTTTCATTTATGTTTAAGGCCATGTTTGAGAATGATTTTTGGCCTAAAAATAAGCACTAAAACAGAAGAAATAGGCTTCCAGGTAATTTGAGATTTGTGAACGTTTTAGGAAAATTTAGTTGAAAAGTAAGCTATTAGCCATCATATTGGTTGCGGAGCAACGTTAACTTGCAGGTTATGGTTCACGGGTTTCGGGTTATTGTTTCCAGTAAAAGTTGAATACCGTGTTTCCAGTAGGTGTTTAAAGGGTCATGGCTTTTGTTTTTGGTCTCTTGAACATTTTATATCAACCTTTCTGATTGCCAACTATATGCTGCAGATACAAAAATGATCCAGAAATCTTGCCAATCACGAACTTGATTGCAACATATCAATGGAATGAAATCTTGGAGTATGAGAAGATTTTGAAGGTAGGAGGGTTTGGCGTATGTAAAGTTTCTACACTATTAGTTATTTAGATTCTTAAGTTTACAAAATGTTATGTTGCCGAGTAACAGAAGAACCATTATGGATGATCGAGAAACATCACAACTCAGGTGTTGTTCAAGCTAGGTGTTGTTCAAGGTGATCAAGCCATACACAAGAATCAGGATCCCCTTCATCGCAAAGGTAACATCATCGACACACATATGCGTGCCCACATATACATACTGATATTGGATATGTGTTAACTTAATTTGTTGTTGTACAACAGCTTAATGTGGGAAAGGGAAGAGGAAGGAATCAGATGGACAGACGGTGCATGAGACGGGCTGTACTGACGTTCGTTGGCTAATGACCATCATTAATGTTTGAAGAAAAGCATCCGAGCTATTGCTGGGGTTTTACGGGATGCAATTGGTAAGGACATTTCTTAAAGGTTATTTTGTTTGTGATGTGCTTTCATACTTATGTATGTGTCCTTAACTTGCAGGCTAGCAAAGGAGTCAGAAGAGTTGCACGCTAAGATGGATCCATTATGTAAGGCCCGGATTAAAGCGAGATACATGCACCTTTCTTGAGGAAGAGATCATCCTCATTTTTTATGGCATGACATGGAATAAGTACGAAAAAATTATACACAACTTATTTATTTCCCGATTTTTACCGTAGCAAGTAAACACTTAAATGTGTTATTACATGAACATATTTTTTACACATTTGAAATCAGGGAGCTTATCATGATGATAACGGAAAGCCGATGGTTCTGAATTGTGTTAGAGAAGTAGAGAGACGGATTGCTGGAAACCTGAACACGTGAGTTACATTACATTTTTTTTATATTTTTTAACCTTAGGATGTGTTAATGAACAATATATAGTTGGTTTGTGGTGTTACAAGCATCATAATCTGCCTTAGACTATTTTCTTTGCAAAATATGCTTCAGCTGTTTTGAGGGGAAAACTTGAATTCATTACTGAACGATATGTAGGTTGATTGAGCCGGGATATGTAAAAGCTATTAGACGCAAAAGTTAAGTTATGAGTGTAAAAATTACTGAATTATCACAATGTGGCACATCAGGTAACATTTTTTCCATTTTCCCAGCACTGTATACAGTAAATCATTATAATTTAGATAGTGTGTACTCATTTCCACTATAAATAGTTAGCTGTAATTCGCTTAAGGGGGTGTTTGTCTAAACTTATGTGTCAGTTTTACGAGTTTACATGTTTTCGGGGTGTTTTAATGCTCATATTTTGAGCTGTTTTTAAAAAAATTACGAGTTTATATGAGTTTATTATGCTTATATGTGATTAGAAGTTTCAGACAAGCTATTCAAGAAAAAACATAACCTCATAAGTCTAGCATTAAGCTTAGACAAACACTCTCTAAATTTCTTCGTTTTGCTACTTAACAATTCAAGAAATTATGGGGTAACAAGTTATATTATTTGTGAACATTGTGTTTTACGCATTGTTTCCATCATGAATATGGGTTTACCATGATGAATACGTTTATTGTTAGTTTGTTACTACTATGAGCTAGAATGTTACTACTATGAGCTAGAATTATGGATTACTTTTTTACATTAGATTAGATTACAAATGATAGTAAATGGCAATGTGATCAACTTTCTATGTTTTTATTGCGAATATTCTTCCGTATTAGTTCAGTCACAGAACTTTTTTCTGATGTTGGATACTCTATGTTTGCCCAAATGATTGTTAGAGCACTAGGTACAATGCGGTGTTTATAGCAAAATGTCCCACCGTACTGAGAGCTCCTGCCCCAAGGAAAATACAGTCATAGTAGACTAACAATTTTAGCCTTGATTGATTATTTAGTATTTGTAGAAGTTTTGTGCGCACGTCCATTTTGGTAAACTTGATCAATCACACGCTTCTATTCCTGTCCTCTTCTTACAGTTTCAAAGGGAATTACTGACAAAGCTTACAAGAGACGATGAAGAAAACTCGAGATCCAATTTGGAACGTGGAATTCCAGTTTATGTTATACAAACCTGCGTTAGAAGAGATTATTCATAGCAAAGTGCTCGGCAACAAAGCATATAGCGCTTACCTTTGGGTCATCAAAGGTGAACCGATTCATGGTTTTTGTTGCACATTTGCAGCTTGAAATTATGAGGGGATCAATGAGAGCAAAGGACTATGACCAGTTTCCAAGCTGATGCAAGTGTCGTTTTGGCAAGCATATTTGTAAATTTGAGTTTGTATATTATGAATACGTTACGCGTAAACGTTACAAACAAAGTTGTGGAGTTTTTGTAACTACATTTTAATATTAATTAAAAGTAGTAAATTATGTATGTATTTCAATTATGATGCAGTTGTTGGGTGAATATGGATGTAGTACATTTGATTCATCGACACAGCACTCCCGCAGCAACGCGCGGGCTTCCCCGCTCGTTATTATTATTATTTGGTTTTGAAATAGTAAAAGTTCCGTTAAATGGTGTGGACTCCAACTTTATCACTACGGTTGATACAACTATCTGCCTACAAATAATTTCGTTTGACGTACAAACTTATTGTAACTATGTTACTAGTAAAATATGATTTAGCTAAAAGGAAGTCTCTTGGCATGAGTCAAGTGGAGGATAATGGGCGAAAGGGTAAACATACGGATGTACCAAGTAGCAGTGCGTGTAATCAGCCTACTATTGAAAAGGAGGAGATTTTGAAATCGGCAAATTGTTGAGATATGTCCATATTCAAATAATGTATATCTAGAAGACACGTGAGCCTATGGGGACACATGCGTTAATACGTAAAAAAATTACCTAGTGAAAAGCTATAACGAACATTAACTAATAGTTATTTAATCTTATATTTAACTAACGGTCGTTAGACGAATACTTAAAGGACTAAAGTGTAAAACGATAGAAAAGAAGTTACCGGATCACCTCCTTTGGCTTAGGCCGATCGGTGGTATAGTTCTAGGAGGTTTGGGATTGCTTGGCTTGCAAGCCAAGTAATCCTAACCTATATAATGAAGCCTTTGGTCTTTGATCTCTACACACTTCATTATTAACCTAAACCTAAGACTTGTTTCTTTTCCTCTTGTGCTCTTGCTCGACCGAACACAAAGCCTCAAAGGGTTTCAGTTTGGTTTTAGCTTCTTGGTCTACTGAACTACAAAGGGTTTGGGTTGGTTTCTTCCTTGGTCGATCGAACACAAAACAACAAAGTGTTTCGATTTTTGTTTTGCCATAATCGATCGATCAACAATAAACAAAGGGTATCGGTTTTTGTTAGTTGAAGAACAAAGAAGTTCGTTAGATTTTCATTACTAGTACAAGCATACGTTATTGTTTGCTAAGAACGTATTGTGTGTGAATACATTCAGAGATAGCATGCTTTGATCTTGGTGGTTTTCTTGTGTTTGATTTGCTCACACGCGAGTTTACAAGAATCGTTGTTCGTTTGCTTTTATTGCTAAAAGGTAAAAGATTCTGAAACCTATGTTAATTAGTTATACTATGCTTGATCTAGACTTCCGTTGCGTTACCTGTGATTATTTGATTATATATTAAATGCTAATATGTTGTAATTCCAACACAAATATGCCTAGTACTCCAAGCATGGCATCTAACATGGCATCTAAAAAGGTCAATGAGGTGGTTTCTGAGGAGGATACTGAAAGTGGAGTGGAGGAGGTGCATAATGAAACTGCGAACTTTTATGGCATCTAAACTTTCCAAGATTAATGAAGGGATCACTGGTGGAACTGGAGTTGGAAATTCTAGCTTGTACAAATAATGGAAAGAGAGTTATGAAGTGGACTCATATGATACTGATTTCGATATTGTTGACGTTACCGAAGACTAACTAACGTTTGCTTATACTTTTGATATAAATTTGCGTGGTCAAATTATATAGGCATTTGGTTTTTCATAAGTTTGTTTTGTCATTCTTATAATAGGTATGGTTTGGAGCACAAATGATGCGTCTGTTTTCCGGCATATGTGACGGGCTGAGATGTGGGATTCACCCACATCCTTTATACTTTACTATTTCTTTTTGAGTAATAAATTTAATTACCTGGGTTAGAACTCTTGAGAGAGAGAGAGAGAGAGAGAGAGAGAGAGAGAGAGAGAGAGAGAGAGAGAGAGAGTGTAAAACCCGAAAATCTTGAATACCTAAATTACGTATAATTTTAAATTTTCTAAATACGTTACAAATAATTAAACACAAATATAATTTAAACAAGTAATCATAAATCCATAAAACTTTAACGAAATGTCAATTTAGAAATCTTTGAATATTTTTGAACTCCGAAATAATGTTGTGACATAAATAAAATATGAGGTAACTAAATTTCGCTTCGTGGACATTTATTTTGGGCCGACTCTTTTACTACGCAACCTTAACATAAATTAAACCAACTTAAACCAACCCATGGCCAAAGTTACTCAATCCATGAGTCCTTAGGCCTCTTAGCCCAAAATCGAAACCCACAAAATTAAAAAGGAGGGACCGATGATTTTTTTTCACACAAATAAACACTATACGTTTTCTAAATAAAACCCTAAACCTAAATTATAGCTCTCAAGGTGACTTACAATTCTTTTGGGTCTTTTTTTTCCACATTCGATCAGAATGAGGGTTCAAGAGCGTGGTTGGAGTGATCTCTCATTGTTGGGAAGTTGTTTTGCACGCGTACGGGTACCAAGAATTTGTAGAAATCGATTTATTCCATCCTTTCACTCGGTTTCCTTTTCCTTTCGATCACTAGGTAAATTTGTCCATCTCATTCTTTGATTTCTAATGTTCCTTTACGTCTAATATTGTTATGTTAAAAGATTTGGACCGAATGATATTTATAAAATGGTTATACGCGTGTGTGGAAAACTAGAAGCGGGGGTTGAATAGTTTTACGTCTTTTTAATTTACAAAAACTTTGTTTATGAAAACACCAATTCGAACTTTATATATATCACCAAGAGACTTGCACAATTATAAAATACAATATCAACAAGTATATGATATGACAAATATGAAGGTAAGTAAATAAGTAAAGAGATAGAGTTGGAAAAATGGCACCGTGAGACAAAGGATTTATAGTGGTTCAGCTACGAATCTCCTCTTCATCCTACTCCACTCCCCGAGCACCTAACTCGGGAGTTTTCTTCACTATGTCAAAAAGCTCCCTTATGGCGGAGAAAACCTTACACAACTTTTGCTTACACCGGCTTAACGACACAAAGCTAAATGTCGGGTGCTAATTCTAGCTAGAACCAATCTCACAACACACCACAACTTCTTCACAACTTGAGCACACCACAACTTCGTCACTAATTCTTCACAACACAACTTCTTCACTACTTAATCTTCACCACTACCCTACTTCTATTCACAACTAACACTCCTAGAACTACTTATAATGTTCACAACACAACTACACAAGAGCTATACACAATATACACAATCAATATACAATACTTCTTAAACTTGAGGTTGAAGGAGTATTCTTCTCTTGCACTTTGGATGATGGTGGATGATGAGGGATTGAATCACTTGAAACAAGGATTAGTAATCTAATGATCAAAGGGTTTTGGAAGATGTTTAGAGAGATTTAGATCTGAAAATTTTCGTGCAAGAGGTGAGGAAAAATACCAGAATTAAGGTGGTATTTATAGGAGAAAAATTCTGACTTTTTCTGACACAGGAGCGTGGCCGGTCCCCTTAATTGTGGCCGGCCCCCTTAAAATTAAGGGGGCCGCCCCTTATAATTAAGGGGGCCGCCCAGCTGTAACGGCCAGATTTTTTTGTCTTTAGTGGGGAAAGTTTATTTGGTGAAAAACTAACTGATTTTGGTTAAAAATTTGAATTCATATATTTAGTATGATTAAAACATTTTTCTTTATTACCAAAATTGTTTTTCAAAAATATATAATATGTTTATATAATTAAATAAACTTTGTAGTAATTAATTAAATACCCCTTTGATCATGAGATGTATTAAGCACTTGTTTATTCATACCTTAAGTGATTAAGTTGGATATAATGATATAAACTAGCTTAATACTTGTTTACGTAGTAATCTTACGCTTAATGATTTTACATTTTGTGATCATCAAAACATAGAGATATCGAAAACAATAAATAACGTTTTTATTCATTATTTATGTCAACAATCTCCCCCTTTTTGATGATTACAAAATCTAAACTCATTAAGCGAAAATTAGTATATATACAAGTATTATTATGAGTTTATATCAATTCTCCCCCTTTTTGTTAGCATCAAAAAGGTTTATCCCGATTTACTTGGAGCTCCCCCTTGATGTATACTGCCCCTCGTTTTGAGGTCATAAGAAATAATCGAGATATGGAATGCTTGCAAAAATATTTAGATAGCACAATATATATATATAGAATGCATACATATAACGCAAAGCATATAAGGCAAAACAATAGATTATAAATCATGGCAATGACAAAAGCATTCATTAATAAATTTATTGAAAGGATTATGCTAAACACATAATCTTAGTACATGAGTGATGTGTCGTGTATAGTATATATAATAACCAAGCAATTTCTCAACAAATAAGAAATCACTCGGGTCGTGTCTCAGTGAAGGTCAAATGGAAAATTGTTTATCGTGATTGATAAACCGTGTTTGTCAAAGGTGTAAAGTGAAAATAGTATAGAAGAAATTCAAATAGCACAAAGATATATCAAATAAAGCACATAGTACAAGCTATATATGCATAAAGATCTAAAATAAGAAAATAGAAATGCGAACGTGAAATATTAAAACGTAACGTACAAAATAAAACGCGACTTTTGTTTAAAAATGATCCTAAAAGTGTGAAACAATTTTCTAAAAACTTTAAACAACTAAAAAGAATTTTTAGAAAAAGAAAAATATTTTTTTGACTTTTTATTTATTTTCTATGAATTAAAAACTATTTTTAACTATTTTAAAATGATTAAAAACCTAATAAATGGAAAAATGGTCTAAAAAATACAAATCTACTTTTGAAAAATCTTATAAATCTGAAAACTATTTTTAAAAGAAAAATGAAAATTATTTTTGTATTTTTGGATTTATTATGAATTTAAAATGATTAAATTCTAAGAAAATAGAAAAGAAATAGTAAAACTAATGAGAAAAATATGAAATTTTTATGGAAATTCTAAAATTATATTCTAAAGATACTGTAAAGAAAACTTTTTCAAAAATAAGCTGAAAAGTGCTTATATGAGCTTAAAAACAGCTTATTCAAGTGCTTATTTATAAGCACTTGAACCTAAACTGAATGAAATTGATTGAGAAGTTTCCTAATACTCAAATCAGTTCAAATGCTTGCAATTCAAATCAACTTGTATACTAATTCATGCACAAGCAGCCAAGATCTTATGAATAAGCACTAATTAGCATCTAATAAGCACAAAAGGAAACTTGAAAACACAGGACTATAAGCATAGCATTAACTCTATGAAATGAACTCAAATCATGCAAAAGATCCAGAATGACAAGCCAAGTGGAACAAATACAAACAAGTAAAAAAAACAGCAACCTAATGCTTATCTACTAACTAACAGCTTCAAATAAGCACATTTAATAAGCTCAAAAGTAAAAGATTAAGGGGGCAAAAGATAGTCTATCTAGCAGAGAACATAGAAATCCTAAAAGCCCTATGCCAAACAATCAATTGACCACTAACTGAAGCATGATTCAGGTACTGAAAACACAAGTATGCAGGGCTGCAGATTTGACTTTTTCTTAATTTGAAATGTTTGACTAAAATGAAATTCTACAGGTCCTAAATGATTATATATGTTATTCTAAGCTATTATATGTTGGAATTAAGCTAGTGTATCTACTAATGCAACTAAACTAATGAATTACTAAGCCTAGNGTGAGACGTTCATTGAGAACAAGATGTTGTTCTTGGAGAAATGTACAACAAATGCAATTGTTGACATGATTCTCAAGATGGAATAAATGATTTGATGGTGATGAGTTGGTGGATGAGGGTTGTTGTTCCAAGTTACGTTGAGTAAGGTGTAACGCAAGAAAAGCATTAAGCTCATGAGCTTCCTTGAGCTCTTCAACGAACTTTAGTTGTTCGGAGGTAGGTGATGATGGTGAAGTTGGATTTGGATTTGGGTTTGCGGTTTGATTCATGTTTGGATGAGAGTTATGGTGGTTGTTTTGAAGTTGAGCATCTTCCTCAAAAGGTTCATTTGGTATAGATGAGATGGGTGAAGGTGGAATTTTATTGGTGAGTGTGATTGTGAGGTTGTCTTGATGATGTAGAAGAGTGGTATCATTTGGGTAGTTTGAAGGCTTAGGTAGGGGTTGGCTAGAGGCAACATCATTTGATGATGATTTTTGACAAGTATCAAGCTTTCTTCTCCATACGGGCTTGACGGAGATTTTAGCAACTCTTGAAAACTTAGGTTTTTGGTTGTTGGGAGATGACATGTTTGGATGAATGAGCATTTATGATGGTGAATGGTATTTATAGTGTGGTGATTTTTTGTTTATGGAAGGGGAATATGTGTTGGAATTGATTGACAAAAGGTGTTTGTGAATTCAGGGAAGTAAGGAATCAAAATAGGGTGAAATTGGCTGAAAAGCAGAAAGCAAACAGGAAACCTCGACCTACAGATGGTCGGTCCCCTTAATTCCATGCCGGTCCCCTTAATTTTAAGGGGACCGCCCCTTTGATTTAAGGGGGCCGCCCTTATCTGACGATCTAGGTTACCTGGTTTGGGGGTTTTTGGCAAAGTATTTCCTGAAAGGTGTTTGTTTTGGGGTTTGGTTATGGGCAAGACCAACTCTTTAGGCAACTAGGCAAGTATTTTCATAGTTTAATTTTCATGAAAAGCATACATGCTAGCAATTAATCATATAAACATAATTAAGCATATNCTTCTGGAAACTAATAGAAGAGTTTTAAACACTAATTTGAATGAATTAACTGCTTTGAATTAACTATAACAGTGAATCTCAAATGAAACTTGAATTTTATTGAAAAAAATGAAATGATTACAAGCTATAGGATTACAAAGACACTGAATTCTCTTTTTAACTAACTACAACTTATTATCTAACTGACTCTTTTTCTATCTCACTCACTAACTAAACGAATTGAAAAGAAAAGCCTTCTATATATAGCCTGAGAAGAGGAGCGTCTGGAGAAGCCTCTAGAATGAGAATCAATCCCGAATATACTCCATAAGATCCTTTGTGACACCATCCAGCCAATCAGAGCCTTCCAAGTCACTTGATGACGCGTTTGGACCAATCTGCTGCTGCCACGTGTGATTCCCTTGTCAGAGGGTGTCAGGATTGTGGTTTAATTACCCTATTACCCTTTAATACGAGGATAATTAAGGAAAGGGTGATTTAGGGTTCATAAGAGCTGGGAAAGGGTGAGAATTGGGGAGAGGGAAAAAGGGTACGGGGTTCTTTTTTATATTTATTTGTTTTTTTATAACTGAACCGGGTTGATTGGGAAAGGGTTGGGCTTTTGGGTTGTAAAAAAGGATATTGGGTTTTGGGCTAGTGATGGGTTTATGGATTGGATTGATAAAATGAAAATTGGCAGCTTTTGATTTACAAATAATCACAAGGACCAAATTTGTAATTTCAGAAACTCAAGGGACCAAATGTGTAAATTTATTCCAAGGATTGATCTTGTAAATCTCTGATTCTTCAAGGACTAATATAAACATTTTGAGCTCAACTTTAATTTCTGAATCCCGGGCTTT
>LBNU01027456.1:2509-23712 GCA_014162995.1 Artemisia annua | reverse complement strand
TGTGACATATATTTGTCACTCTTAAATGCATTTCGTGACTAACGCTTCAAACTGAATTTTTAGTTGTCACACATTTAAAATTCATATGTGGCTAACTATTCAGCAAAGAATAGCAGTCACGTTTATATAATGTGTGACAAACTTGACTATATAATTTAGCCACATACACAAGTACTTCGTGTGACCATATATCTTCTTTGGTCACATTGTTCAATTGTGTGACATATATTTGTCACATATGTATATCTATAGCGTGACTAATGTTTCGAGCTGATTTGCATCGGTCACACGTCCCAAATTAAACGTGACTAAAAGATGGAAAAATATTTACCAGTTACCCTCTAGTCACATATATACACAAATGCGTGACAAATAGTTTACAAAATGGTTACACAAATCGGATCAAGTGTGGCTGTTTATTTAACGCTGGTACCTTTAGTCACGTAAAAATGTCACAGTGTGACCGTTCAAAAACGACCATGTGTAACGAAAGGTCATTTTTGGCCTAGTGAAACAAACCACTAACCTGGTTTGCCGCTGAATTCTTTAACAGTTAGCAAAACCCAAATCATCACCATTAATTTCATGCTCTACAAAATCATTAACGAATAAAATATCACATAAATATTTTTGTAAACCCTCTAATCATGAATGTTGGGGCTATGTTTGCTTCATCCTTAAGCTCGGCTATCTCTGTGGCCATCTTTAACCTCCTGAAATCTCAAAATCACAAGAATAGTTCAGCCATTTTAAAAAAGAGAAAATTCCCAATTTAGGCCAAAAATATTCAGGCATTTCAGCTTTTGGTCACGATTTGACCCCCTTCCCAATTTGGTCATGCTCAACTGCTCGACTGCTCAACTCCATTATTTTTGCGACACGTGTCCCTTGCAAGTACAGAAAGTAGTTGAAGTGTCCCTTTCAAGTACAGGAGGTAGGTGGAGATATTTAATTGATTTTTATTAAAATTACAACAATACCCTCACCACCTACCTACCCCATTATTATATTTATGCCTTATCCACCATTCATATTCTCATCACCACCACAAAAATAAACACACACTTTGACACATTTATATCCCACCCAACTACCAATTATATTACAGCCGACCACCACCCCTTCTACCCTCCAACACCGACGAACAACCACCTCCAACGAGTTATTCACAACAGAAACATAAAGACAGTTTCTTGCAAAACCGAATCTCACAATCTCTAAAATACTAAACCTCTTTTTGTTTCTTTCATCTTGAAAGGCTTCAAGATCTTTAAACAAGGTCTCGGGTAAGGTATTTTCTTTTGTTTTCATTTCTTGTTCAAGATCTATGATGGGTTTTTGTTCGATCACTTAAGATCTTTAAAGATCTTTGAACGAATCTTGAGATCTTGTGTTGTTATGTTTCTGTTTCGGGTTTTTTTAGCAAAGGTACAACTCATGTAGCGTATAGTACAACCCATTGATACACAAACTTTCTACCAGTTTTACAACAATATTCATTTTTTGAACATGATAAAACTTTCATATAAGCACGCATAGACTGTTGCCATAGTGGTCATTTTTTGGAACTGTGTGTTGTCGAAAGCTAAACCATATATATTCCTGAATGCTACTTTGACTTATAAAGGCATTATTTTTTTTGAACAAATAAAGGCATTATTAATATGCACAACTTAGGCCCAAGAATGTTTTATAACGAGGGGAGGAGCCCGCCGCGTTGCGGCGGGGGTGTTTATAGGGTTTTTTGCATCGTTGTATGGAAGTAGATAGTTACATTTGAATGAAAAACGACAATGAAAAATGACATAGTTCATATCCGTTAAAGAGTACAAATCGAACATGCATTAGGAAAAGCTATGTCATAACAGGAATTGCTTGACAGTTAAAAAAAATTGATGGGATTATTCCATTGTAAGCACCTACGCGTGCACATGCTGTTGTTGATGTGCGTGCTGCTTGCGTCTGTCTAGGAACCGACCGTGCACTTCTTGATGTCTGCACACCCATCGCAAGTGGAACGGTAGTGCCCGCTCGAGACACACCTATGATGACAAATATGTAACAGGTGTTCCAGACCGTGGAGCATGCCTTGCGCCAGCAGTCAACGTGTGTGTTCTTAATGTTTGCTGCGCAACATTCGTTGTTGGAACGCCAGTACACGAATCCGAAATGCCTATGATGACAAAGACATAACTTTGTTAACATATGGTCAAATGGAAGTGTTTATAGTTTCACAATAAATGAACAGAGTTGAAGAACAAAAGGTGCAAAAAAAAATTTGTACAATGCACATCCAAAGCGCGCAAAAACCAATTCAATAAACTCCCGTCATGGCTGCGAATACCACATCGTGGCTGCAATTCAATAAACTCCCGTCGAAAGCTAACAATATAACAATTGCTATTACGGTTATTTGAACCAAAAGCAGTAAACAATATAAGATTGCATAGAACGTATAGGGCAAGCCGATTTCTTTGCTTTTAAGAGATAAAAAACATAATAAGAACATAAATAATATTACACGATAATCAGTTGAGACAGACTTACTTGGCTCCCAAGTGAAGATAATTCTACAAATCTGGTTGGTAATGGAATGCGTCTTGGTATCATTTTACATGTAGAGTTAGCACTCATCTACACCACCATATTAGCATCCACTCCTGTAACAAATATGTGCAAAAAGTTGAAACAAATTAGTCTTAGCACTACTTATCTTGGTCTTTCGGTTACCACTTACGGGAATCCAGTAATAACATTTGAAGCAGAAATTTTATACCTCTTATGGATCAGTGATGGGTACTTTTTTTTTCTCCCTCCAAACATAAAGTTAATTAAGTTCACAAAGAATACCAAACACCCCATTCAGTCCCTCACTCAAACAACATAATGACCCACCAACAAAGACCACTGTATTAGTCACGCTTAAATAAAATGCACCGAACACGGAGACATTGCTTAAGCTTGGTTTCCATTTAGATTAAACGGACCCGAAAGTAAAGCAAGCTTTGAACACAAATTAGTACCTCGCATCGAGGTTAAGCATCGTATTCATTCAGGCGTTGATGCATAATAAAGCATTTTTTTCAATTTCCTTCAAACCTCCCGTGAAAGTACCAGCAACAACCTTCTAATCTGTCAAAATCACAATAAGTTATGCCCAAATGTTAGCCCCTATGATCAGCAACTTTGAAGATAGAATATAATTTGACACACAAAATAATTGATAGACAGAAAGTAAAGAGAGTAGTGAAACTTACATGAACTTGAACAATCTTATTAGTTCTGTTTGTGTCTCCGAATCATAAGCGGTTCTCGAAGGCGGTGGAGATTACAGTAATTTAGATGAGTTGGATCTAGAAGATGGTGGAATGATAGAAGCCGAATACTAAACATACATTTTATTACTGTATTTTTTTATACATTACTTCACGCTAAGGTAAAATATTTTAATGTACAGAAAATAGTAGAGTATTATAATGGTCCATGGGGTAATGATATTATATATAGAATATAATATTATAATAGGCAAAAAAGAAGGCCAAGCATACAAAAGTAGTATTATTGTTTATGTACTCCCGTTTAAATAGCAATATTTTATATGTCTCGGACTTTGATCCATTGGTAATTGTTATATAGAGAGAATCATTTGGGGCCAAGGCCAATGTTTCTGTCTTTTCTTGATATTTTTACTTGTTAAAAAAATTATGTATTTATGCTTTTTGGAAGTTAAGCGGTAGTGGTTGAGTAGTTGAGTAGGTGAGCAGTGGTGGTTGAGTAGTTGAGTAGGTGAGCAGTGGTGGTTAAACAGTTGACCAGTGGCGGTCGAGCGGTGGTGGTGATGGTTTGTTATGGACTGGTAAAGTGGTGAGATAGGTGAGTGGGGTTAGGTATGGTGAGTGGGGTTAGGTGGACAATTATTAAATAGATAATAATATAATATAGGAGGGTTTTTTTGTAATTTCGTAAAAATCAATAAAATATGTTCACCTACTTCCTGTACTTGCAAGGGACACGTGTCGCAAAAATAATGGAGTTGAGCAGTTGAGCAGTCGAGCATGACCAAAATGGGAAGGGGGTCAAATCGTGACCAAAAGCTGAAATGCCTGAATGTTTTTTTGCCTAAATTGGGAATTTTCTCTTTAAAAAATATTGTAATCTAAAATATGCATACGCTATTATCTCTGACAAGTATATAACCAACTGGCTTAGCTCCACCTGGGCCCCTTCTAGAGCTTGGGGAGGTTTTACCCAAGGTTCAAGTCTTGCAAGACACAAAAAAATTCAGGTTTTCCTCCTAGTGCGAAGCCGTGAGTTCTAGGGGTTTCCCTTCGCGGGTCTCTCCTAGTGGTTCGGGTCCCGGGGCCTGCCCGTTTGGATGGTTTAACTCGTAGCAATACCTAAACCAATAAACCAAAACTGATTATAAAAAAACATTAAATATCAAATTTAATTAAAATGCAGCAACATAATATTAAAAATAGATAAAATGGGTAATGGGTCTCACATTATCAATAGATAACTCAGTCAGAAACTTATAGAGTCAAGAGAACAATATAGTACCAAATAAGTAAAGATAAAATAACAATACAAAACTGAAACATATCAGCGGAAAAATTATTCAAGCTGTGATAAGAAGACAAATGATAACCAATCGCATAGAAGGTGAAGTGAAAACCTCTGAGTTATACTCTATAACAAACCAACTCAGAACTTATCTCAATAGCTTAAACACACCAAAGCTAACAAATCCATTATAGTTGAATTTTACCGAGGTTTCCCCTTTCCAAAAAAAATAAAAATAAAAAATCGCTTATAGTTGATAAGCATAACCTAATTCGAAAATCTAAGCATTTCTATCACAGATTCCTTGTTATCAAAACCAACGCAATTATAAGCAGCCACCTGATATTCCTACTAAGCTTTTCCAGGTAAAACACGATACAGCTTAAGGCGTACCCAACTGAAAAGTGACAACTGTACCACAAACCTACCACCTTTGTTGCTTTCCAAAAGCTACATGATACCATTTCAGATAAGAAACTTATAGGGTGTTTTGATAGCTTATTTTTACTGCTTATCTGCTTAAACTTATAAGCAGTTTGAAGTGTTTTGATCATCCAAACTGCTTCTCCATATTGGGCTGAAATAAGAATTCAATATGCGGGTCAAGACCTGCTAATTTCGTAGCAATAATTTGAGATAAAACTTAAAAGAATTATTACCCTCATATCCAACCTAAAAGCTTTGATTATTATGGATTCAATTGAAAATTTGAACAAAAAATTATTATCATGTCTAGCATTTTTACCTCTAAGCTAGTTACCTTTTTACCTCTAAGCTAGTTACCTGCTTCTGCTCATACACAAAATCCTAAGCCACAAAAATAACCAGTCCTAAACACTCTCCAACACAATATCAACCAGACTTTTTGTAAATCACAATCACAAACTTAAACTCGAAACACTACGACTAACTTCCACAACTCCCAAAACTATCCCTCATTTCGCTACGAACAAACTATATCATAAACTTCACCTAAATCATTACAAGTTTCAAATACCTAAATATCAATTCAAATTAAAAATCCGATTCACTACTACAACAGCCTTTTTAACAGCTAATTCACATAAAGCAACAAACTTTAATCCATAACATAAAAAGTAACAAAAATAAACACTTTTACAAACTTTAATAACAAATAATATAAAATGGGTAAATCGAAGTTTAAAAAAAAGGAACCTTTTTTTCCGGAATGGATTGGAAGTGATATTGAGGGTCATACGCCGTTAGATTCCCTAAGTCAATCTGGTAACCTTGTACTTGTTCTGACATGTTTGGTGCTTCAATTCCCATGATACATCTTTCTTGTGTTGTTGGACACGCTGTAATGACAATAATCCCGTCATCTAAACACTCAAAAATTCTTATCTGTTGTATCAAAATCCAACATGTAGGTTAGGAGTTTTTAAAAGGCATTCCCAAATAGACATATAGTAACTTCGTTTTCCGGGTTACATGTGCAACATTGAAAGAACAACACATTACTTCTTAAGTTTTCTCAAACTTTTAGAAACCTTACTATCAATCAAACAACTCCTAATCCTATTCTTCTTTTTTCACTGTTTACTCTTGTAAACTATAACCCCACAACCTATAATCCTTTAACCCATTACCAACTGATGACATCAAATAAGTACATATTATTGTCATCATTTATCCTATTTATTTGACTTGTTTTATTATATTATTTATGAGAATCGATACTTAATTGTTTACTTTAGTAATTCTTAGGTAAAAACAATCAATTGGTGAAACTTGGCGATTTTGGATGAATTATGGAGCAAATCTAGAAGTTGTCAAAAGTCTACTGAAATCCAGAAGATGCGTCGTATCTTTCTCAACAAATACGCCGCAATATCATACTTAGATGAATTCAAAGACCATTGCCTGACTTTGAAGAATGCGCCGCATATGAAACTTTGGTCAACGAAAAAGATCAAGCTTGTTCTACTCCAGATAAGCCGCATTACACTTATGACATACAGCGTATCACTATCAAGACTTCAACAGATACAATCCAAGACACTGACGGACATGCGCCGTGTAACACCCCCAAAATTTGATACAGCGGAAGACTTTTCAAAGTTTCGGGGTGCTACTTGGATTGGTACACAACACGATTATATAGAACAAAATAATAAAAAATAAGTTTCAATAGATAGTTAAAAGCATAGCCCAAGGTGTACGACCCAACATATAGCAAGCCCAAAATAAATAAAGATAGGTCCCAATTTTATTATTATCAGAATTTTAACCGATTACCGATCCTTGTAACCGCTACGCTTGCCAAGCCTTCAGTCCGCAAACAGCACAACACAACGGGTCAGCTTACGCTGGTGAGTTCATAGAGTCAAACACAAAACCATACGCAACGCAAGGGTTCTCATACCAAGGAATAACTCAATAACAACTCATAACATACAATAACAATCCTATACGTGCACACTCTAGCTAATACCGCACGGAGTAGTCATCCTATCATACTTCTGCAGAAAAGTAATGATTGTACCACACAGGAGCAGTCATATCCAATCCACAGTCATATCATAACATACCGACAACATAACCAATAATATAACTCAACAAATTATAATGAAAACCAATATCATCGCAACACCAAAGAAATGACCAAAAAGTCCAAGAGATAACGACTAGCATAGCGAAGAGCATAGTGAAGAGCATGTATTCTCCCCCAAAGAATAGAAAACAATAAAAGTTGGGGCTATGTACTCACTGGTAGTAGTCGAGAGGTGATACAAAGAAGCAAACACGAATGCTAGTAAGTCACTGCACTGCGGGGCTCGGCACAACCTTTTAAATAAACTCGTCTTAGAATCTTATTCGAAACTTACAAACTCTTGGAAGTGAATTATCTCCCAAAGATATTCCTTTTAAACATTAAGATCTTATCGTAGTATCCATTTACTTGTGTTTGGTATCATTCGTGTGTGCTGTGAAGACACGACACCGACCCGAGTGAACGCACGCCAAAACAAAGACCATAAACTTAAACAACTCAAAAGACTAGGTCGGGGTCAAACGTCATTAGTTATAGCTTAATAAACTCCTCGAATGATTTATCAAATCTTAATCGAATTTCTAACTTGATAAGCCCGATAACTTCTTCGTCTCATTTATTACTCCAAAACTAAGTCAAATTGGTCAATGAGTCCTAAGGATGGATTACCCATTAATAACTTTCCTCCGTCACGCTTATTGGGTCCTTATTAGACTCATTAGCCCAACAAGTCCGATAGTCGTAAAAGTCGGACATATTAATGTAAATCAATCCGAAACTCGACATACAACTAACATGAACCTCAATACCACCTAAAGGGTAAGTTTCGATAAACGTGCCCTCGAAACGATTAATAACTCGCCCATATTCATATTTAATATCATTTTCGTTATTATTTCATTAAGTATTTAAATAACGACCTTATCGTTAATTAACATTTCCTCTTTAATCTAGAATTACTAATTAACGGTTTAACGTTAATTAATATTTCTTATTAGTTAAGAAATATTCTATAACGTATTTGCCGTTCTGTCAATACTTATCGTTAACTTTACATATTAAATTAACAAGTTTTCACTTGTGAATTGATACGTAAAGTTAACTTTATATATATATATATATATATATATATATATATATATATATATATATATATATATATATATATATATATATATATATATATATATATATACGCGTCATTATTATCGTTCCATTATAATTATATTTTACGAGTTAATTTCCGTTTCGAGTTCACTTTATCATGGGTCAACAAGTAATAGTCTAAATCATAATATCAAGTCTCTTTTGGCATTGTCGGGGCCACACGGGACTAGAAAGTCCCGGTAACGCCCGACGTGGCTCAAACAATGACGACGGTATATATATATATACTCACCCACAACCATCCATTAGCCGCAAAACAACTTCAACAATACGCGACCGTCTACGGCTCGCATTACTAACTTATCTCCGTCAATACTGAGCTCTTGTTACCCACCACATCAACAACACAATTCGACAACAACCATCGAACCACCTATTCCCATCTCAAACTCACTCTCGACTACTAACACTAATCCTATCCCGTCATCTAAATCCAGTTGCTAACCACCATAGCCACACCATCATCTCAACTACTATGTTGCCAAAAGCCCGAAACCTTATGGGTCTCGGCTCTCATCTATTCGAGCTAACCTAAACAACCCAAACGGATCCTTTTGACCATCTAAACACCAACGATGATGTAAACCCAACAATTCGTCACCAACAACAGCACTAACACGTAACAACAACAGTCAGCAACAACAATCATAACCAAGTCCCCATCCAACTACTCGATACCCACAACTAATCTACCAAGTCACCTCCAAATTGATTCTAATCTAATCCTAATCTATCCTACTCCAAACCAAGCAATGACAGCAACCACTACAAAACTCGCAACCCTATGTCGTGAGTCTAAAACTCATGGCATCACTTACTCGCTACCAAACAAACACACAACGTAAACAAAACTGATACCAAACATCCCTTTTAATTTTGTTTTCATTTTTATATTTTCGTTATTATATTAAAACCCCTCAAGATCCGTGTGAAATAACCCCATCGTGGCATAACTGACCACAAATAGGGTGGGTTTCCTACCTTGCTGTCTCGGTGAACAAGTGAACCAAAAGAGGTGGTAAGTGGTGGTGTTTCGTGACTGTGGGCGTGTTATTCGAGGTGTTTAAAGGTGTGATATGGTGCGTGAGTTGTACCAATGTGAAGGAAATAGGGTGGGGATGATGATAATGGTGGCGGTGTACTATTGTGTGAGGTGGTGGTGCTCGGTTTGGCCAGAAAACGGCCGGAGAAGATGAAGAAAGGGTGCGGCTGGTATGTGTGGAAATGAGGGTGAAACCCTAAATGTTTATAGTAGGTGTATATATAGGTGTAGGGGAGGACTATGGACAAACCCTAGTGCGCCCCTAGGGATCAATTCTGCCATTTCTTATATATTTTTAATGATATGCGAATGGAGTTAGCAAACCGCGTTATAAATATTTCCTGAGCTTCCGAAACCATTACCATAAATCTTAGAATCATTTTTACGTGAACTTTGATTATAAATACGTATTTCATTACATTTCATCGTTCATTTAGCTAAATATTCGTGTTTTATATATTTTTGTGCTAAGACTCGCAGTGGTACGTACTAGTACACAAGAAATATTTATGACTCATGAATAGAATATAATGGAAATGAAACATTGATAACCCAAAATTACCAGTTGTCACAGCCTCCCAGCCTCAGAAGAAACCCGTACCGGGTTTCACTAAAGATTACCAGTCAGAGATGAAAAGAGATGTGGATACTTCCTCATGATCTCGTCTTCACGTTCCCATGTGAATCCCGGATCATGACGGGAGTTCCACCGAACCTTAACGATTGGAATTACGACTGTGCTTAAGTCGCTCGACTTATCGATCTATAACCTCAACAGGTTCTTCGGTGAAATTCAGAATTTTCGTCGATCCTAGTTTCCCATAATGGAATGATCAGAGTCTCGTCGGACAGATATTTCTTCAGATTGCAGATGTGGAAATCATCATGCACGTTACTCAGCGAGACGGCAGTTCTAATCGGTAGGCTACCGGTCCAGTCCTTTCCAGAATCGAGGACGGTCCTATGTAACGAGGATTGAGCTTTCCCATGTTTGCCGAAACGTATCACCCCCTTCCATGGTCAGACCTTCAACATGACTCGGTCTCCAACCTGGAACTCGAGAGGTTTACGTCTCTGGTCGGCATAGCTCTTTCGACGATCTCGTCAGCCTGAAAACGGTTACGAATCTGGGTACCCTTCTCGTTTGTCTCATGGACGAGTTCGGGACCGGTGAGTTGTCTGTCACTCACTTCGGCCCAACAGACGGGGAATCGGCATTTTCGGTCTTACACGCCTCAAATGGTGCGGCCTTAATGCTGGTATGATAGCTATAGGAAAACTCAGCTAGGGGCAAATGCCTTTCCTAGCCTTTTCCGAAATCTATAGCGCAACCTCTGAGCACATCTCCCCACGTCTGAATAATTCTCTCACTCTAACCGTCGGTTTGGGGGTGATAGGCGGTGCTCATATTGAGCTGGGTCCCCATTGCTGTCTGAAGCGAATTCCAGAAATGCGACGTAAAGTGACTACCACGATCAGAGATGATGGATATCGGTACGCCATGACGAGAAATGATCTCCTTCAGATATAGACGAGCTAACTTATCCACACTGTCACTCTCGCTGACGGATAAGGAATGAGCAGACTTAATGAGCCGATTCTACGATTACCCAAATCGTATCGCCATCACTAACGGTCTTGGGCAACTTAGTGATGAAGTCCATGGCGATCTGTTCCCATTTCCAAACCAGAAGTTCGGGTTGTATCAACAATCCTGACGGTTTCTGGTGTTCGGCCTTCTCCCGAGAACAAGTTAAGCACTTGTCAACGTACAGAGCGAACGTCGATTTTCATATTAGACTACCAATACAGCTTCTTCTTCCGGTTCTGACACATCTTTTCAGAACCGGAATGTATAGAGTACTTCGACTTATGCGTCTCATGCATAATTAACTCGCGAATCCCTCCATGGAGTGGTGTCCAACCTCTGTCTTTGAAGCATAATGTCCCATCAGAACGCTTCACGAAGCCGTTTTCACTCTCAACCATTCCATAGAGGTTTTCAGCGGGTCGATTTTCCTCCCTCCATGTCTCAGCTTGGGCTTCTAATATCTGAGCCGGTAGTGGTGAGCTGATAGTCATTCCCAATGACCTAACCCTTATCAGAGGTATCCTTTCCTTCCGACTAAGTGCATCAACAACCACATTTGCCTTACCGGGATGGTAGCGAATTTCACAGTCATAGTTACTAAGTAGCTCCAGCCAACGATGTTGTCTCATGATCAATTCCTTCTGATTCAAGATGTGTTGCAAGCTCTTATGATCCGTGAAAACTACACACTTGGTACCGTACCAGTAATGCCTACAGATCTTAAGGGCGAATACTACAGCACCTAATTTCCAAGTTGTGAGTAGTGTAGTTCTCCTCATGCTTCTTAAGCTGACGCGAAGCATAAGCTATCACTTTCTCCCTCTTCATTACTATGGCCCCTAGACCCTTGTGTGAAGCGTCACAATAACCAACGAAGTCTTCGCACACTTCAGGTAAAACTAGGATAGGTGCACTGCAGAACTTGTCCTTCACTAGTTGGAACACTTCTTCTTCTTTCTCGCCCAGCGTTTTGGCTATTTTAGAGAATCCCTCAATTGATCTCCGATAATAACCAGCTAAACCCAAGAATTGACGAACCTCAGTCGGGGTTGTAGGTACGGTCCACTCCTTGATTGACTCTATCTTAGCGGGATCCACGTGAATTCCTTGGCTGTCGATCACGTGACCCAGAAATTGTACGGTTGGAATCCAAAATTCACACTTAGAGAATTTGGCGTACAGTTGCTCCTCCTTCAATAGAGTCAATCTAAGTCTCAAGTGTTCCTCACGTTCTTTCTCAATCTTCGAGTAGATGAGGATGTCGTCTATGAATACTATAACAACTTATCCAAACATGGTTTGCACACCCGGTTCATGAGGTCCATGAATACAGCTGGTGCGTTAGTTATACCAGATGGCATCACTTGAAATTCATAGTGGCTGTATCGGTTTCTGAACGCGGTTTTGGGGATATCCTTTTTCCTAACCCTAGGTTGATGGTACCCGGATCGCAGGCCGATTTTTGAGTAAACGCTCGATCCTTGGAGCTGGTCGAATAAATCGTCGATCCTCGGGAGTGGGTACCGGTTCTTCATCGTTAACTAGTTCAGTTCCCGATAGTCGATACTTATGCGGAAAGGTCTGTTCTTCCTTTTCACAAACAACACCGGAGCTCCCCACGACGATGAACTCGGCCATATAAATCTTTTCTCTGACAACTCCGCTAGCTGCTTTGACAACTCCTCTAGCTCAGTGGAGGCGAGTCGAAACGGTGCTCGTGCTACGGGAGCAGCGCCAGGCACCAACTCGATTTGGAATTCGACTTGTCTAACCTCTGGGAGTCCAGGCAACTCGTCTGGAAATACCTCCGGAAAATCTCTCACAATGGGTACGTCTTCCAAACGTCTCGCTTCCCCTTTCTTATCTCTCCTTCTCGGAGGTTTGAGCTAGGAATTTATGTCATCCCATCTCGATACACTTCTGGCTCTAGTGCAAGAGATAAGGTTCAATCGGGAAGATATTCCACGATCGTTCCTGTCTCCCTATATCGTTAGGATTTTCTTGCCATAGGGCACACAAATAATCTCAATCATCTCAGATGGTCACGACACGACAAGTGGATACCCTGATCCATTTCTGAATACGGCGTCGAAACTATCCAAAGTGGCTGACAGCAGACGAGTCAGGAATAGCGAGGGATACAAAAAATACAGGACGTCTCCTGGCAATATGCATTCGCGGCGGACCATAACGCTCACTCCTTTCTTCGTATGGTCGGGGTGTACGGTATGACGTGGGGTACGCAGAATGACGGGAGTGATCCTTCAGGATCCTAGGTGAGAGATCTGTCTCCTAATGGAACTGGCAGGAGTTGCGTCCTAGCATGACACCATTTCACCCAAATTATACGTAGGTGGCCAGTCTTCGTTTAATCGGGGCCCAATACTGTGATGCTAGTTTTCAACTTTCCAAGGGTAAGTGTTAGACGTTCGGGAGTTTCTTCCTAATGTCGTGGCGATAATAAATCAGTAGAGTACGATCAATAAGTAACACGGAAGAGATCAGAAACCAAAGAACACTGTAACGAAGACAAGAATTGCACATAGTATATATATAACAGGCTAAACCATTGCCATAACAAGATCCGATAGAATCACATTCCAATTAACGTTCGTCGGAAACCATAACACTTCCAAGAATCTTAAGATAATGCTAAAGAAGTCGCACAAAATGATAACGTAATTGAACATAAATGGGGTTCAAGGAAATCATCCTGAACATCACGTCTTATTCTCCATCTCCTTCAACTCCAACTCTGTCGTTCTCCTAGCCACTTGGCTTTCCTAGTGATTGACACTCCTTCTTAAGGTGCCCCTTTGTTCCGCATCTGAAACAGATGCGCGCCGGGGTCTCGGTAGGGGTCTCATGCTTACAGTAACGGATTACGTAACCAGCTTTGTTGCAACGATAACACACCTTTCTACACTTTCCAAAGTGCCAACCATTATAATGAATGCAGCTTGGTTTCTCGACCTTGAAAATTCCCTCTCCACTCGCTTGGGCAGCAGTGTGGCCCTTAGTGGCTTTCTGTCATTTGCCCAGTTGAGCGGTGTCACCTATGTAACTCTCCTACTTCCTCTTGACTGCTATCATCCCTCGACAGCACTCCCAATCACCGGACTCATTCGAGCATGTGCAAACTACATCATCCCGAAGGCTAGCTGGTTCGACTGCAGCCACGTTCCTCCCGACTCGTGGGGGCAGTCCTCCGATATAGCGCTCGATCTTAAGAGTCCTACTGGTGACTATCTCAGGGTAAAATTGGATCAGCTCAAAGAAACGATTAGTGTAAGCTTGGATATCGGCGCGCCCTTCACCTTATGTCCCCAAAGTTCGGCTTTCAGCTCCTTGTCCTTAAGGTCTGATCCATATCTCTCTAGGATCATTTCTCTGACCTCTCCTCAAGGGGTATCGTAGGCTCGCTCAGCTCCTACAGCTCACAGGTAGCTAATCCACCAGACCCATGCCCAGCCCTGAAATGTGGAAGTGGCATAATTCACCTTGGAACTCTCCTCACAGTGGCTCTTCTAAAAGGCGCTCTTCATCACCTCTAGCCAGCTTGTCATAGCAACGGCTCCTCCAGTGCCATAAAAGTTGACTGTCACAAGCTTGCTGAAATCCAAAAAGGTGAAGCCACGTGCTCTACCATCATTACCTACAGGGGGAGGGGCGGGGGTACTCGAGTGGTGGACTTTCACGAATTGTTCCTCGAGTCGTCCAACTGAATGGTCAATTCTGAGAAACCATTGTTGGTTGCTAGCGGTTAATGGTTAGTCGTCTCGACGTCAGTAACGGGAATGGCGGAGGGTAGTGGTTGTGGAATCCCGATTAGGTTTTGCTTAGAAGTCATTAATCCGAAACTAGAAATACGGGTAGTCAGGTCTCCATCAGAAAATCGCATCAGGGTTCGGGTTTGAGTATGGAATGATGTACTCGGGTTGATCGCAAATCGGCATGTGAGGATACTAAGCGATGTTACGGCGAGGAATACGCGACCTAAGAAGTTGAGTGATTAGCGAGTTATATTGGTAATCCTTCTATAAACTGAGTGATCTCAAAACGAGTTATCGATTGATGCCCAAAATGGACTTTTCAGAAAAGCATGATGTATCAGAATACTTCGGAAACATGACATGCCAGGATACTTCAGAAAACATGAAAGAGAAAAATCATATGATGAATGTATAGAGTTACTATCTCCAACAACGTAAGCGAACAAGGATGTACTAAAGAGAGGCATGGTTGTGATAAGGGTATAGGGCAGACATAAGTGTTTCAACAGAAATTGAACCAAACGACATAACACATAAGACGATTGATGAAGCAAAAAGTGTTACGCTTTTAAGAGGTCATTTAAGCCCTAATCCGTAATTATTTGATCAAATATTGCCTTAAATCGTTCCTTTTGTCATTTTAGGTACTTTGGAGAAGAAATCTGGAAAAGGGAGCATTTTGGACGTTTTTGGAGCATAAAAGTGAAGAAAACGACAAAGTCTCAAAATATGCTGGAAATTGTACCTGACGGCGTCACACTTTACAAGGTGACGGCGTCATGTTTTGACATAGAGGTGGATATGAAGTTTACACGAGACGCCCCAGAAAGTTTTTGTGACAGCGTCACGCTTTGTGACGCCTAGGCCGTCACGTTAAGAGCTAAAAGGAGACGGCCCAGAGAGAAATAAAGGGGGACAACGTCAGAAGTAGATCTGAGCAATCTGAGAATAGTTTTGGTGGTGAGGTGACGGCGTCAGGAGCTACAACGTGACGCCGTCAAGTTGTAAAATCTATATAGTTTTCTAATTTTCATTCATTAGGTGTGCAACTTTTGGGAGAACTTTAGGGATAAACCCTAGGTCGAATTTTACTGTATTTTCAAGGGTTTTTTACCCTTGTATCATCCATGCTTAATTAAAGATAAGTCTTCCATTAATCAATCAATATGTCTATGTGTTGTTTGCTTTTATCTTATGCTTGTATTTACATTAACATGCTAGCCTAGGTTTTTCTTGTGTTTGCTTAGATGTAATGAAACTTAGCTATTGATTATTGGTTGATGGTTGGTTATTAATTGTTGTGGGTGGGTGATTTCAATGTTAGGCTTAAGAAAACTGGCTAACTTCCAATTGGTAACATGCTTGAACGTCTTAGGAAACATGAATCGGATGTGTACTACGATTAATTGGTTGTGTTTAATGCATAAGTAACTAGTAGTGATGCCATGGTTAGGATACTAAACGTGTTGAGATAGGGAGAAGTAGGAGCTTATAGAGTTGGGGAAGGACGTACACGCCCCCACGAATGGTATTAAGGAATACAAACCATCATCCACACAATTGTAACAAACTAATCAACCGGTAAAAGATAGCTAGGGAGTAATGAAATCTAAGTAAACACACTTTTCTCCATATAAGTTTCACAACCTTTTATTTTATTGTTATTTTATTTTATTTGCATTTGTAGTTAATTGGGTTAGTTGACTAGCAACTAATTCCGCACACTCCTTCAAAAACCGAGATTTTACTTGCTTTCATAAAATATAAAAATACAAAAAGAATCATCCCTCAACCTTAGACCTATATAGAGTAGTTTTCAATCCTAACGAACACTATTCCCCAAGTAGAATGATCAATCCCTCGGTAGAGAGCTCAATAGTTTGATTGATGCTCAATTAGATCATGCACTTAATAACCTAGCAGGCGCCATATACACATGCAAGGACTTAGAATGTGATGATCTTAAGAATTCCGGAAGTTTAGAGGAAAGGGAAGGCGAGAGAGTAGGTGATGAATATTTTAATCTTTACCCCACTAAGGAAGAGATCGCCTATTACCATAACATAATCGATAACCCTCGCTCTCCCTTCACTAAAATTGATCCAAAGATAAAAAGGGGTGACCCTAGGAACGTAAAGCTACCATGCTTGATAGGATATAGATACGTTGATCACACTTACATTAATTTTGAATCCCCAATTAACGTCATGTCTTCAAGTGTCTATCATGATATAGTGAATAAGAGGCTTACCCCTAGGAAAGACCCCAACTACCCCGGTGGAGTTTGTAATTTTGTCGGGAGGGTTAGAGATTTACATGTCTTAGTTGGGAACTTTACGTATGTCACTGACTTCATGATTGTTGAAGATCTGGCGAGTGTTATAGACTGTAGCTTATACCATGTCATATTAGGTAAGCCTTTCATAGAGGAGTCCAAGTTGAGTTACGATGAATTGGAGGGGACAATTCAATTTTCTAATGAGACCGATAGGATTACATATAGAATGCCTAATAGGATGAAGGAATTTCGTTTTGTGCCCCGACTAAGTAAAGATAACATTAGTGCAATTGAGGATATTAATGATGAAGACAAGAGAAAGGGCATGGATTATGTGTGGGAAAAACAGAGCCTCTACTATAAGGATTGCTTGACCCTCGGGCCTAAGTATAAGGTTGATAAAGAGGTTACCAATAAGATTGTAGGGGCGATTGAGAAAAAGGTGATGAGCCTTTACAAAGGTATTGCCAATCGGATACGGATATTTGACGACATTGTTTAATATGATCCTAGGAGACGTTGACCAATGATGGAGTCATGTGAGAGCCCGCGACTTTGAGTCTAGCTACAAGACTCGTTAATAAAGAAAAGCACTTCTTGGGAGGCAACCCAAGTTTTGTGTGTTTATCTGTTTGTTTGTTTGATTTCATTTGCTTCCGTATGTATGTTTAATTTTTAAAATTATTGATTCATGTTTCAAAATTGTGAAAATGCTTTATTTTGTTTTTAACTTCGTCTTAACTACACATAAAAGTATTTTGCAAAAGATAAGTGTAAGGGAAATCCAAATCGGTTTATAAGAACAAATAAACATGAATCATAACAATATTAAATTGACATACATATTAGTAATTGTTTGAGTCAAATGCTTGTATCGAGTCATAATGATATTTTGCAGGATTTCCAGGAATTAAGAATTGAGTTTTTTCAGAAATTTTCCGGAAACTTAACATGAAAATCTATCAGATCACCTCTGACGGCGTCAGGCACTGTTTTCTGGAATTTTTGAAAGTTTTGTTTTTCTTCTGGAATCATAAAATGCTTTATAAAATCTCTAACTTATAAACTCAAGGAATCTGCAAAATATTCATTCCACAAGCATTATATCCTTATACAGATTTATCCCGCCGATGTTATGCAGGTTTTCGTGTTCGTTTTCTCAGGTTTAACAGGTTATTATGGACAAGAAGATGATTTATATTTCGGAAGGGAAGCTTTGACCGTTCATTTTCTTGGAAGAAGATCTAACCATGTTACCACTTTATCCACCGAGCGAATCAGGGGAGTATTTGATTTCATTCTTTACCTTATTTACTTTTACATCTTGTTATTTGAACATTGGGGACAATGTTCATCTTAAGTGTAGGGGGGGAGGTAAATTATGATACCTTAGAGAATGCAATTACGCTTGATTTTTGTTTGTTTGATGGTAGATGTGTAATAAAACTGAGAGAAATACCTGTTAGGGTAATTTTAGTGCCAAATTTAAAATTTTTTACAACATATAGGAGTGAAATTTTGGTCTTAATGAGCGTCTCATGGATAGGAGTTATATGACTAGCACAAAACCGTACCAATAAAAAATTTTCCACCCCAAATATGTGAGGTTCGCCCCTAGAATTGGTAGGAAAAGCATTTAAGCTATGATGTGTGTACCTGTAGCACTTAGATTCTAGAACTTGCGATAGGACCATCCCGAATCCACAAGTGAGACTACATTCGTGTAGTTAGATTTACTACATGATAAGAGGCATTAGGATTAACCCATGTTTTACACCTGTATTATAATTACATTGACTTCATTGGTCAAGTAATTCTCCCACACCTTTGCGTTGTACCCATCTTTGGTACACGATACCCCTAGTACACCCTCCAGAGCCTATCCTTTTCGTTTCTAACTTTAAGCAATTCACTTAAAGGAAGAATTTGTTACACCCCACTTAAATGTACACCCAAATCGCCTTAGCCTACCTTGTATGCACTCACCTTTAGTGCATTTTTATGACAACATTTGTTTAAACCCTTAGTTAATTATCTAATTGATTACATGGTTGCTAAGTCGAGTCATATCCTTGTACATATTGTTTTGGGACGATTGGGACTCATGGGTAAAGTACTAGTGTAATGGGGAAGAACAACATTATTACCCCCATATGTGCTAAATATTTTGAAAGTACTCCAAGTGTTTCGATTATCTTAATTTGAGTCATTAGATTAGTTATTTATAAAGTATGTAAAAGTTCAAGTGTAAGGGGAGAACCGAGGCCCCTATGATGTATTATTTTGGATGGTAGGGCAAGAGTGTATGAAAAAAAAATCGAAAAAATGAAGAAAAATACAAAAAAATAGATTGAGAAAAAGGTGATGAGCCTTTACAAAGGGTATTTGCAATCGGATCCGGAATTTGAGACATTCGTTAATAATGACCTAGAGGACGTGACCAATGATGGAGTCACGTGAGAGCCTGCGACTTTGAGTCTAGCTACAAGACTCGTTAATAAAGAAAAGCACTTCTTGGGAGGCAACCCAAGTTTTGTGTGTTTATCTGTTTATTTGTTTGATTTCATTTGCTTCCGTATGTATGTTTAATTTTTATCGTTATTGATTCATGTTTCAAAATTGTGAAAATGCTTTATTTTGTTTTTAACTTTGTCTTAACTACATATAAAAGTATTTTGCAAAAGATAAGTGTAAGGGAAATCCAAATCGGTTTATAAGAACAAATAAACATGAATCATAACAATATTAAATTGACAAACATATTAGTAATTGTTTGAGTCAAATGCTTGTATCGAGTCATAATGATATTTTGCAGGATTTCCAGGAATTAAGAATTGAGTTTTTTCAGAAATTTTCCGGAAACTTAACATGAAAATCTGTCAGATCACCTCTGACGGCGTCAGGCACTGTTTTCTGGAATTTTTGAAAGTTTTGTTTTTCTTCTGGACTTTATAAAATCTCTAACTTATAAACTCCAGGAATCTGCAAAATATTCATTCCACAAGCATTATATCCTTATACAGATTTATCCCGCCGATGTTATGCAGGTTTTCGTGTTCGTTTTCTCAGGTTTAACAGGTTATTTTGGACAAGAAGATGATTTATATTTTGGAAGGGAAGCTTTGACCGTTCATTTTCTTGGAAGAAGATGTAACCATGTTACCACTTTATCCACCGAGCGACTCAGGTGAGTATTTGATTTCATTCTTTACCTTATTTACTTTTACATCTTGTTATTTGAACATTGGGGACAATGTTCATCTTAAGTGTAGGGGGGGGGTAAATTATGATACCTTAGAGAATGCAATTACGCTTGATTTTTGTTTGTTTGATGGTAGATGTGTAATAAAACTGAGAGAAATACCTGTTAGGGTAATTTTAGTGCCAAATTTAAAATTTTTTACAACATATAGGAGTGAAACTTTGGTGTTAATGAGCGTCTCATGGATAGGAGTTATATGACTAGCACAAAACCGTACCAATAAAAAATTTTCCACCCCAAATATGTGAGGTTCGCCCCTAGAATTGGTAGGAAAAGCATTTAAGCTATGATGTGTGTACCGGTAGCACTTAGATTCTAGAACTTTCGATAGGACCATCCCGAATCCACAAGTGAGACTACATTCGTGTAGCTAGATTTACTACATGATAAGAGGCATTAGGATTAACCCATGTTTTACACATTATTATAATTACATTGACTTCATTGGTCAAGTAATTCTCCCACACCTTTGCGTTGTACCCATCTTTGGTACACGATACCCCTAGTACACCCTCCAGAGCCTATCCTTTTCGTTTCTAACTTTAAGCATTTTACTTAAAGGAAGAATTTGTTACACCCCACTTAAAAGTACACCCAAATCGCCTTAGCCTACCTTGTATGCACTCACCTTTAGTGCATTATTATGACAACATTTGTTTAAACCCTTAGTTAATTATCTAATTGATTACATGGTTGCTAAGTCGAGTCATATCCTTGTACATATTGTTTTGGGACGATTGGGACTCATGGGTAAAGTACTAGTGTAATGGGGAAGAACAACATTATTACCCCCATATGTGCTAAATATTTTGAAAGTACTCCAAGTGTTTCGATTATCTTAATTCGAGTCATTAGATTAGTTATTTGTAAAGTATGTAAAAGTTCAAGTGTAAGGGGAGAACCGAGGCCCCTATGATGTATTATTTTGGATGGTAGGGTAAGAGTGTATGAAAAAAAAATCGAAAAAATGAAGAAAAATACAAAAAAATGAGAAAAAGAAAAGTAGAAAAAA
>LBNU01027454.1:141533-172541 GCA_014162995.1 Artemisia annua | reverse complement strand
AGTATAAGCTAAAACATAAATGAAAGTGATAATACTAGCAACCTATTACATTTATTGAAATGACCGAGACTTGACTGAATAGTTGAAAACTATGATCCTAACAGGTTATATCCGTGGGTTGGTTCCACAGATTCGTGCGATGGTTAGGGCTACGGAGACGACAACGCTCCTTAGTGCTATTCATAAAGCTGGGGCGTTAACCGATGAAGCAGTTAGGAGTGGGACACTCGTGAAGACAAGCGAGAAGAAGAAAGAGGAGGCTGAAACTAGAAGCCGGTTGGTTCTGGTGTTGACAATAAGAGGATGAGAAATGGGAAGGGTCGTTACAACGACTCTGTACAGCAACAGGTTATCTGGAGCAGCTCCTACGGCTGTGGCTGGAAGTGGTGATAGGAGGGATATGCTGGTAATGTCCCTAAATGTGCTAAGTGTAATGGTAATCAATCACTGAGAATGTGCATGTCGTGTGTGCTTCAGGTGTCGCAAACCTGGGCACATTGCTAATATTGTCGAGCGGTGATTACTCAAGCACTCCAATTTACTCGGTGGAGCGGGTTGATCGCCGGCGTGCTATGAGTGTGGTAGTACTGAACATCTCCGCAACTGGTGTCCAACTTGCTAGGCGCCTGGACAGCCGGGGAATCAGCTGCAATTGAAGGAGGTCAAGGACAAGGGTTTAACAGGAATGCAGCTAAGGGAAAGGCATTTACTATGAATGCAAAAGAGGCACGCCAAGACCCGAACGTCGTTACTGTACATTTTCTTCTCAATCATTATGCTACTACTTTATTTGATACGGGTGCGGATTATTGTTTTGCTACTACTGAATTTGCTAAAATATTGGGTTGACTTTAGATGACTTAGACCTGATTGTGATGAAATAGCTAGCATAGAGAAATAGAAGTTGATAAGTTATTCGTGAGTGTGTTATCGTGTTAGAGGGTGTTTTTTAAGATTGACCTAATACCCTTAGGACATGTAGTTTTGATGTGTGATAGGGATGGATTGGTTAGCTAGGCATAAGGCTGAGGTAGTATGCCATGAGAAGTGGGGTTCGAATTCCCTTAAAGGATGGCGGTGTGTTACGGGTACAAGTTGAAAGTGTGGAGAAATCGTAATCCCTTATGAGTGCGAAGTCAAAAGAACTCAAAGTGGGGGATATTCCTATAGTGGTGCGATTCCCGGGCGTTTCCCTGAGGATTTGTCCGGATTACTGCGATACGATAGGTGGAGTTTCGTATTGAGTTGATCCCTGGAGCGACGCCTGTGGCAAAGGCTCTCTATCGATGACACCTATGGAGATGCAGGAGTTGGTGACAATTGAAGAGCTTCAAGATAAGGGTTCATTCGACCTAGTCATTCTCCGTGGGAGCGCCTGTTGTTGTTAATTGAAGAAGATGTGGCTTTTTCTTGGATGGCATCTTATCGTGGGTTAAACAAGCTAACGTGAAGAATAGGTATCCTCTTCCATGAATTGATGACCTGTTTGACCATTTGCAAGGTTCTGATTCTTTTCCAAGATAGATCTACGTCTGGTTATCATCAGTTGAGGAGTGTATGAAGAGGATCTTCAAAGAAAGCTTGTAGGACATGTTATGGGCACTTCGAGTTCACGGTTATGCCATTTGGTTAACTAAGCACCCATGGTATTCATGGATTTGGATGAATCGCGTATGTAAGACCCTATTTTTACAAATTCGTGATTGTGTTCATTGACGATATTCTAATTACTCTAAGTCAAGGGAGAGCATGGAGAGCATCTTAGGTTGGTACTCGGATTGTTAGAGAAAGAGAATTTATTGCCAGTTTTCGAATGTGAGTTTTGGGTTTAGGGGGTATGATGTGTGTTATTTTACACATATTTTTGACCTTAGTTTAAGTGTGTATAAGACCAAAAACTAACGTGAAACGCCAAAGATATAGTGTTTTTGTGTTTGTGACTGTGCAGGAAAGGATATTGCTTAAATTGCACAAAAGTCAACCAAAAAGCCTAAAACGAGCACGAGATGTGGAAAAGTGTCTAAAAGCCGAGTCAACGATGAAATTTACTCAAGGAAAGCCCGTGATGACAAAGTTATTTCCTAAAGGCTCGAGAAAACGAAAGAGATGCTTAATCGAAGTTCAAAGCTAATTATTACGATAAGCTTCATAAATTCGAGCAAGATATCACTTTTACATCTTTGAAGACTTTTAGAATACGAGTCAACTCACGTCCTCGAAGTTACAAGAGTTTACATTTAATGTTTAAGACGTTTAGTAATTTGTCACAAAGTTTTAGTGTTCTTTTCATGAATTGTAAAGGTTCAAGGGCTTAAGTTGCAACATTGTCAAAACTTTAGAAGCTCTTGGCCTATAAATAGAAGCTTAAGCCTCATTGTGAAGGTTGGTTAGTTTTTAGGATTAGGAGTAGGGGTAAGGTAGAGTAGTATAGTTTTATTTTCATGTATTAGTGTAGATTTATTTTGAATGCAAGTTTATTTTGATGTCTTATTTCAAGTTTATTTTGATGTCTTAAATCTTTCCTTTAATCTTTACAAGCTTTCCTTTTAATCTTTTCTACAAGCTTTTATTTATTTTCTTTGTCAACTTTGCATGTTTTTAATTTCAAGTGATAAGATATACAAATAAGCTAGGCTTCCAAAAGAAGCCGTGGCTTGTTTGCTTATTTTTGAGCTTATTTTAGTGTCTTTACATTTTATTTACCAAGTTTTTACAAGTCTTATTTATTTATTTTTATAAAATTTATGTCACGATTAAAAGTTTTTAAAATTCCAGAACGTTTAGTTTTTAGGGTTTAATAGCGAGTTTGTTATTTAGGGTTTTATAGCGAGTTTGTTCGTTTTTTATCATAGCGAGTTTAGTTTTTTACTTAGGGTAGCGAGTTTAGTTGTTTTGTATGAGCTAGCGAGTTTGGTCCCAAGCCCTTAGCGAGTTTGGAAGTTGTCTACACTCTAGCGAGTATGGGACACTAGATCTAGCGAGTATGAGTTACTAAACCTAGCGAGTTTGGGGACTTAACACATAGCGAGTTTGGGGACTTAACACCTAGCGAGTTTGGGGACTTAACACGTAGCGAGTTTGGGGCACAACTCTAGCCCTAGCGAGTTTGGTTTACTAGATTTTTGATAGCGAGTTTGATATTTTAGTCTTAGTTTATTTTGAGTCGTGTCTTGTCTTTTCTTCTTTTCTTATTTCTTTTTCAAGTCGAGTTAGACTTTTATTTCACCTCATCGTTCTTCGAGTGAGGCTTTTATTTTCTTAAATCTTAAACGTTATGCTGTCAAATTTTCTTTAAAATCTTTTTAGTGTCTTTTACTTATTAAAGTCTTTCGTCTTTTCATTTTTAGTCTTACCTTTTATTTACGTTAAATGTTTTACAAGTCTTTTTAATTTCTTTTTCGTCTTACGTTTTTAATATGAGTCAAGAGTAGTTTTTTAACCGTGTTTGCCTAGTAGCTCGAGTTAGTGAGTTAAGTAAGAGCTTGAACGCTTGTGATAAGTAATCGAAAGATTACTTAGACTTGTGAATTAATTGTTTGAAGATTGACAACCTTTGAGCGATTAAGTCACCCGTCTCGAGTTAATATCTTTTCAAAAGATTAATTGACAACTAATCTAGAGAAAGGATAATAACTCGTTGCAAACTTTTACCTCGAGCTTAACAAGCTAATTCGTGTCGCTTTGCAAACACATTGTCTTTAAATTTCATTTACCGTTTTCTTTTAATTATCGCACTTTTATTACATGCAACTTTACTTGTTTTCTTTCTTAAACGTCATTTACTTGCTTTCTTATTTAATGTCGTTTTACCGCTTTCCTTTACTTTAATTTGTCGTTGTAGTATAGACAAAACAAAACCTTCTTTTAAACCTCATTCATAACACATAGCTCACGGTCTTGAGTGACGAGATCCATATTCAACCCTCGTTGGGACAACGATACCCGTGGTTCTTGCTTTCACTAGCCTAGTTCCGCTCTTATCATAATGGCGCCGCTGCCGGGGAGCGGTTGATAAGATTAAGTCGTTCGATCGTTTGAGTAATGTGTTTTGGAGACCCTTCTTTCAAGAAGTTTAAGCTTTTGTAAATATTTTCAAAATATAAAAACACAAAAACATTTTCTCTTCAAATTTGTTTTCACTTTTGATTTCCAATTTTCTAAAATCAAAAATCCAAAAAGATTTTCTTTTACAAAATTAATTTTCGCATTTAACTTTTCATTTTTCAAAACATAAAAACCAAAAATATTCTCCTATCTTCATATCATGGCAGGTACACGTTCTATAGAGGAGTTGCTCAGAATTCCTGTACGTCTTGAGAAGGCCNACAGGTTATCTGGGAGCAGCTCCTACGGCTGTGGCTGGAAGTGGTGATAGGAGGGGATATGCTGGTAATGTCCCTAAATGTGCTAAGTGTAATGGTAATCATCCTGAGAATGTTGCATGTCGTGTGTGCTTCAGGTGTGGCAAACCTGGGCACATTGCTAAGTATTGTCGAGCGGTGATTACTCAAGCGACTCCAATTAACTCGGTGGGAGCGGGTTTGATCGCCGGGCGTGCTATGAGTGTGGTAGTACTGAACATCTCCGCAACTGGTGTCCCAAACTTGCTAGGGCGCCTGGACAGCCGGGGAATCAGCTGGCAATTGAAGGAGGTCAAGGACAAGGGTTTAACAGGAATGCAGCTAAGGGAAAGGCATTTACTATGAATGCAAAAGAGGCACGCCAAGACCCGAACGTCGTTACTGGTACATTTTCTCTCAATCATTATGCTACTACTTTATTTGATACGGGTGCGGATTATTGTTTTGCTACTACTGAATTTGCTAAAATATTGGGTGTTGACTTTAGTGAACTTAGACCTAGTATTGTGATTGAAATAGCTAGCAGTAGAGAAATAGAAGTTGATAAGGTTATTCGTGAGTGTGTTATCGTGTTAGAGGGTGTTTTGTTTAAGATTGACCTAATACCCTTNCAATGGTCATTATGCTACTACTTTATTTGATACGGGTGCGGATTATTGTTTTGCTACTACTGAATTTGCTAAAATATTGGGTGTTGAGTTTAGTGAACTTAGACCTAGTATTGTGATTGAAATAGCTAGCGGTAGAGAAATAGAAGTTGATAAGGTTATTCGTGAGTGTGTTATCGTGTTAGAGGGTGTTTTGTTTAAGATTGACCTAATACCCTTAGGACATGGTAGTTTTGATGTGGTGATAGGGATGGATTGGTTAGCTAGGCATAAGGCTGAGGTAGTATGCCATGAGAAGGTGGTTCGAATTCCCTTAAAGGATGGCGGTGTGTTACGGGTACAAGTTGAAAGTGTGGAGAAGAAATCGAAATCCCTTATGAGTGCGAAGTCAAAAGAACTCAAAGTGGGGGATATTCCTATAGTGTGCGAGTTCCCGGGCGTTTTCCCTGAGGATTTGTCCGGATTACTGCCGATACGATAGGTGGAGTTTCGTATTGAGTTGATCCCTGGAGCGACGCCTGTGGCAAAGGCTCTCTATCGATTGACACCTACGGAGATGCAGGAGTTGGTTGCACAATTGAAAGAGCTTCAAGATAAGGGGTTCATTCGACCTAGTCATTCTCCGTGGGGAGCGCCTGTGTTGTTCGTTAAGAAGAAGGATGGCTTGTTTCGGATGTGCATCGATTATCGTGAGTTAAACAAGCTAACGGTGAAGAATAGGTATCCTCTTCCTAGAATTGATGACCTGTTTGACCATTTGCAAGGTTCTCGATTCTTTTCCAAGATAGATCTACGTTCTGGTTATCATCAGTTGAGAGTGTATGAAGAGGATATTCCAAAGACAGCTTTTAGGACTCGTTATGGGCACTTCGAGTTCACGGTTATGCCATTTGGGTTAACTAATGCACCCGCGGTATTCATGGATTTGATGAATCGCGTGTGTAGACCCTATTTGGACAAATTCGTGATTGTGTTCATTGACGATATTCTAATTTACTCTAAGTCAAAGGAGGAGCATGGAGAGCATCTTAGGTTGGTACTCGGATTGTTAGAGAAGGAGAAGCTATATGCCAAGTTTTCGAAATGTGAGTTTTGGTTGCAGGAGGTACATTTTCTTGGTCATGTAGTGAATAGTGATGGGATACATGTGGATCCTAGTAAGATTGAAGCGGTCAAGAATTGGAAGGCTCCTACGACACCTTCTGAGATACGCTCTTTCTTAGGACTAGCGGGATACTACAGGAGATTTATAGCGAACTTTTCAAGGATTGCTAAGCCTCTCACTACGTTGACTCAAAAGAATAAGAAGTATGTTTGGGGAGATGAGCAAGAGGTGGCTTTTCAGACATTAAATGATAGTTTGTGTAATGCACATATCCTGACGGGCCAGATGATTTTGTGGTATACTGTGATGCGTCGAATCAAGGTTTTGGGTGTGTGTTAATGCAAAGAGGGAAAGTGATAGCTTATGCATCCCGACAACTCAAGATCCATGAAAAGAATTATACCACTCATGATCTAGAGCTTGGTGCGGTGGTATTTGCCCTCAAGAATTGGAGACATTATTTGTATGGTACGAAGAGTACGGTTTACACCGATCATAAGAGTCTTCAGCATATTTTTACTCAGAAGGAGCTGAATATGCGGCAAAGGAGATGGATGGAGCTGTTAAGCGATTATGACTGCGACAATGTGGTGGTTGATGCGTTGAGTAGGAAGGAAAGAATTAAGCCTAAGCGTGTGCGAGCTATGAGCATGACGTTGCAGTCGGGTGTTAAAGGAAAGATATTGGCAGCACAAGCGGAAGCTCTCAAAGATGAGAACGATGTGGCTGAAATGTTGCGTGGTCTAGATCAACAAATGGAAATAAACGAGGATGGTGGATTGTATTTCTTGGATCGTATATGGGTTCCGCAAGTGGGGGATGTGTTGGAGTATGCTCGTGTCATAATAACTAATTATATGGCTAGACATATGTGAGCCTATGGGGTCACACACATATACACTTAGGTACTTCTTTTATGTCATATTTATTGTACTTACGACATACAAATAAGCTAACGTAACACGGGAACACTATTGGGCTTCTAATGCATGAGTATTGTACTTAATCCATTGGACTTGAAAACAAAATGGGAAGCCCATTTTTGGCCCATAGGTGGCCGGCCACTAGGAGACTTCCAAGGGAAGTTTTGGTTTTGAATTGTGGTCAAATATATGGGAGATATTCTCTCATTAAGAGATAACAATTAACCAAAATAATCTCCCTCTTCTCCTCTCTATTTTGTACGGCAAAACAAACACCCCTACCTAGGGTTTTTGTTTTCTTGATCTCTTCCTTTGAATCTTGTTTATTCAAAGGCTATTCCGTGATTACGTGGTTAAGGACTAGCATCCAATGGGTATACGGTGAGGTGTAGTGTGGACATATCATAGAGGTGATCTCCATTGGTCACTTGGTTTTGTTGGTGAATCGTTACATTGGTGATAGTCTCCATTCGTTGCAATTGATCACGCTACAAAGGTATAAACTTATGTGTTTATTTATTATTGATCATATGGCTATATGAGATCCGTGTGGGTGATGTTGTTCCGCTGCGTTTATTTGATTCTTATGTATTTTATATTCTAACATCACCTATAACCTGCTGCCAGCAGGTCATATTGCGTAGATCGACGATTTTTTGAAAATATGTTGCGTACGTTTGACACTTTACTAAGTATGTTGCGTACTTGTGTTTATTTGTAGAAATATGTTGCGTATCTTTAGCTTTACCCCATTTAAAATTGCCACCTTTAGAGCAAATAAACCAAACCCAAAATTCGACCATATTTAAAAACCGTAAAAAGCCCCCTTCATGGGAACATATTGGGTATGTTTGGCGAAAGTAACTGTTGCTTGAACTGGAGATGGTGCTGGTGCTGGAGATTATAAAAAGAGATTATTTTTATAAGCTACATGAAGTAACCTTTGGTTTTAAGAGATTATGGAATATTATTTTTTTTAGAATCTCTTATAAGCTATGTCTGCCAAACAAAGATTATTCTTTAAGTAGCTTATCTTTTGAAAAAATAAGTATAATCTCTCAACAATCTTGTGTGCCAATTTTACAAGTAGAAAAAACCGAAGATTAAGAAAAACGGCATGAGCCACGAGGTGACAAACGATCGAGGAATCATAAAAATACTAAAATGAACACTATTAACAAGTCCACAAGATGTTAAAGTTACAACTTGTAACTTTATATTACAAGAGAAAATGGTTCAAATTGGATTCATACCGACAATGATTGCAAGTGTGCTAAACTTCAAAATAAGAAATGAATAAATGTAAGATAAAAGAATATGGAGGATATTTGGTTTCGTTTGGTGATGTAGACTTTATAAATAGTATCCCCATTAACCAATTAATATCGTGACATGTAACCCATTCCGTTTCTTACCCGTTTCATCCAATGGCCCAACATATATGGTCCACACTTGACTCTCATTTTTTTCTTCCTATTCTCTTTTGTAATTTGATATCCACCCATCTAGTGTTGGAAAATGCAATAATCATTATTACATTGATAAACCTTTCACCCTTTGCAAATAACTATCTGAACCATTTGAATGTACCACAAATTTGACATATATACATTTCTTAAATGTAGCGTTCAGTGTTATGTTTAACAAAACCCTTCTTTTTTAACATCTTTAATGATATTTCAGGGCTACTTTAGAAACTTAATGTTTGTTCAAAATCAAATTTGGATAAATAAGCTAGCTCGATTTTGTCATGTGGTGAAATTGAGTCATCCAATTAGCGGATGAAAGTCAAAGGTGAGCACTCAATGTGTTAAAGCGAGTAAAATCTTGTGGCACTTTATTTCGAATTTATATAACTTTCTAATATCTTAAAGATCAACCAACAAATTAAAAAACACAGATAAATCAAAACCTTGCTATTTTATCTAAATTTTTTTGTAATAATAATTTTTATATTATATTTTTAACTAGTTTTGAAAAACATCTATAAAATCATCAAATTAAATTAAATTTAAAAAAAATAAAAAAAATAATAAAAAAAACATGAATGCTTCAATATTGGGTTCATTTAAATCGAATTTAAAAGACAGTTTTTATTCGTATATTCTTTTATAAGAAAATGCTAATTTGTCTGATTTTTGGTAAATAAAATTATATATACAAAAACAATAAAAATGAAAAATTAATGACGAAAGTGCAAGGATTTCTTTGTAACTTGTTACATAGTTCGGGGATATCCGAAACATGATACATTGTTTTGGGTGTTTTATGTAACATTACGTGTACCAAAACGACGTAGTTCGCTAAGCCTAATGTATATATGTATAATTAGCTTAAAGATAATGCGAAAACAAAAAACTATAAACACACATGTTTAGATTGCAAAAAGATTAAACTAAAAACTATAAACACACATGTTTAGATTGCAAAAAGATTAAACTAAAAAATTGGAAGGGGTATTTATAACATTTCAGGGGTTAAATGTAAAAATGACGTTATATTTAATTTATAGTTTAGTAATAATAGCATTTTATTGGCAATAAAATATTTATAAAAGTCTTCCCGTTAGTTTTATTAGAAATAAGGACCTTTAGTGCAAAATAGTTAACTATAAAGGACTAACGGTGAAAAGATCTTTAACAAAATGGACTAACGGTAGTTAAAAAACAAAATTACTAATATACCCTTTAGTTATTACCCTTAAGTTCCAGGATTTATCTCAGATACACACGTGTATGTGCTTGTTGGGACGTGGCTTTGCTTGAGAAAAGGAGGGAAAAACATGTTCATCACCTCGCTTGCCATTATGAATTCACAGGAAGGATTTTAAGATCAAGTTTTGTTACTTTTGGTGTGGTCTTGAAAGTTTACGAGTGCAGGAATAATCCCTATCAAATGTTAGTAAGTTGTATGCCCTAATTTAAGTTTGTGTTAATTGAGGTTATGTTAGATTGAAGATTATGAAGCCTAGTGTTAATGTTATGATTTAACGTGATATTAGAAACCATGTTAAGATAGAATCATAGTTAAGTCATGTGTTAGAATTAAGATTTCATATTTAGTATAATTTATGTTAAACCTATGTTGAAACTAGTTATGGTTGAATTAAGGGGTGTTTGGCACAAGGCCATAGAAACCCCATATAGCCAAGTAGGGGTAGTTCATGAATTATTTGATTAGTAGAAATTATTAAAAAAGTTAGTATGTTATGATTATATGTTTAGGTACTCGCGGGAAGCAAGCGGAAGCCTAAACCGAGGATAAATGTGAGTAACGGTTTAGTTTCATGTTTTTGTAATTAAACATGATTTAGTATGTTTATATGTAGTTTTTGGTATATCATTGTTGTAAAATCCCGATTGCCTCGGCCGATTAAATCAAAAACCGGTTAGGTCACTATAAACCTTTTGAGTAAAATATTGGTTAAACCTCTAATTAAATCGAGAACAAAACCTAATTGAATTATCCCTTCTGTCTTAAAACTATTGTCACATTTTCATTTTGAGATATCTAAAAATAATAGCCAATTCTCATTTCAACCAATGAAAAGAGAGATCACTGGGTAAAGATTGTTTTTTTGATTGGTCGAAGTATGTAATAGACTGTATTTTTTTTTTCTTTTTTTTCTTAATTTTTTGCTTTTTATATGTGAACGATAATTTTAAGACAGATAAAACAACTAAAAACCGAGTTATAAACAGCGCATTTCTCGTAAAATGCTCATGTTGGATGTACTTCGCAAGTAGGGGTGTCAGTAGGGTCGGGTTGACCCGACCCGAACCCGAACCCGAACCCGATAAGGCTTATCGGGTCGGGTCAAATCGGGTTGTTTTGACCCGAACCCGATAACCCGATAGTGTTATCGGGTCGGGTTAGGGTTAAAAAAAATAATGCTATCGGGTTATCGGGTCAACCTGATAAGACCCGAAAGTCACTTTTCCATTTTTTTAATTAATACTTTTTAGTATATGTTTTGTATGCAAGCTTTGCGCAAGTGTATATNGTTCAAGACCAAGTCTAGTTGGAATAATTCAACCATGCATTATCTTCATATACCATCATGCATGAATTTAGGAACTAGTACTTCCAGTTAGGGGTGTCAGTAGGGTCGGGTTGACCCGACCCGAACCCGAACCCGCACCCGATAAGGCTAATCGGGTCGGGTCTAATCGGGTCAAAAAATCTTGTCGGGTTGTTTTGACCCGAACCCGATAACCCGATAGTGTTATCGGGTCGGGTTAGGGTGAAATAAATAATGCTATCGGGTTATCGGGTCAACCCGATAAGACCCGACAATCACTTATTGATTTTTTAATATTAGTTTTTAGAGACAATGTCTCATGTCTGCATAGCGATGTATGCACATGTAACCATATAAGGATCTTTTGAATATGCTTCAGGTGACAACTTGAAGAATATGCATGCACATGTACGTAACCAAGCTGCACAAGGATTGAAAAAATTAATGGACTATAACACTAACATAGCTAGATAAGTAGCAATTTCATAATCTTTGTTTATAACACTAAAATATCTCTATCTTCATTGTCACATGATCTTTAATGTGAGGAGACCCTACAAGTTTTATGACATTTGTAACCCCAGTTAGTATTTTCTGTGATAATTAAAAGCTATGTTCATCATCATGTGTGATTTTGTGTTAGCATGACTATCTTATCCGCGCCTTGTACCATTTTGTTGACATATTATTTGATGATTGATAAACGGCATTCTGTTTGTAAGCTACAAGGGGTTGCTTATGTGGTGAAAATATATGTGGCTATCTCAATGCTAAACCAGTGATAATACTCTTTCATGCTTACGTGACTAGTAATTAGGTGAAGATAGCTGCAAGTAATATTCAAATTAAGAAAAGCTTCAGCTGGATCATTGATGTTTGTTAGTTACTGTTACTTAATCGGGTCACCCGATAACCCGAATCACCCGACCCGACATAACCCGACCCGAATCCCACCCGAACCTGATAACCCGATTACTTATCGGGTCGGGTTGCGGGTCACTTTTCAAAAACTCAAAACCCGACTCAACCCGACAAACCCGATAACCCGACCCGATAACACCCCTATTCGCAAGTACTACATAGAGTTCATAGTTGCATTGAGATGCGTAGAAAGATTGGTGGAAATGTCCCACTCTCCATTGCATATATACTTCAACTTGGATTGGATACTCTTGGGTCAAAAGCAACAACCAATCTTCTTAATCACAAAAAACCCTCTTTATTCCATGATATTTACTTTTACCCCTTTGGATTTTAGTTTTCTAATGTTTTTTCTCTTCTTTTCAAAACTAAAGCAAAATTCGATTCAAAGTATTATTAATAAAAATTCAATAGCTTTATTCTAGTTTTGCATAGTCTTACTAACATGATTATGCAATAAGTGGACTAGTGGTGGGTGTTTATGGTGGATTAATGGCTTTAATATTAACCTTCAATTGCTAGTTCACTTTCCAATTTGTATAATTTGAAATACCTGTTATTTTCTACATAGATATAATATTTTCATCAATCACATGTTACTTTTTTAGCTTTTATAAAACTACTGCAAGAAACAAAAATAGAGGGGATTTGTACGTTATAAACCAATTTTTGAGTTTTTCGAATTTGGACTTTCAGTCGTCATTCTTAGTTTACTTTATAATTTGCATAGCCTGAAATGCATGCTATTCTCTACAGATATATAAAAGTTTCACCAATCATAAGTTAAATTTTTAGCTTTTATAAAATTAGGGCAAGAAACCAAAATAAAGAGGTTTGTTTGTCATATACCAATTTTCAATAATTTTTTAATTTAGATTTTGGCAATTATAAAAACTTGTTAGGATTTCACGGAGCTGGCCAAATAGAAAATTGCCACATCATCAAATAACTTACGAGGGTGACGTGAAGCGCATGGATGCCACGAATTGAGTCACATGACAATTTTACATTGGTCACATGGCTCCGTGAAATCCTAGTTATTAGAAGAAGAAAAAAAGTCTTAATTTGAAAACAAATAAACATAATAAAAATAATAATAACATGCAAAATTCTTTTATTTGATCTCTTGCCGTAGGTTATTATTATTATTATTATTATTATTATTATTATTATTATTATTATTATTATTATTATTATTATTATTATTATTTAGTTAAACGTTATTAGTCAATAGAAAATGTTATTTCCATATGATCGCTATTCTTTTTCTTTATGTTGCAATCTTACAAGCATAATGACTGTTAAAAAGTTCAATCATTTATATGAAATCACACATCTAGACAAATTATTCACTGTTTAATTGATGAAAAGGCCATCAAAATTATTTCTTTTAATAAACATTTCATTTTATATGTCGATAAATATAACCCTCAACAATAATAAGATAAGATAATGTCGTTAAATAATGATAGACGTTACAATGACATTTGCTAGTATATTTCTAAAAATAATAAACAATACAGTTTTAATGTGGAAATGTTATTATTGGAAGTTGGAAAGATGAATGCCTCCCATACTTTCTACACTCAAATTTATAAGCAACTACTTTATTAACTTTTTCCTTTGAGTGAATCAATATGGATACTTTGCTTCCAAGAACAAAGTACAAAACTTATATGGGCACTAACACCCATATACCTAAACTTTATTAAATTTATTGCTATGCCCTAATACCATTTTCTTCTCTTGAAATCAATACCAACAAGAATGTTATGGCCTATGCCGATGAGAAGATCAAATCCAAAATGGACGTGGATAAGATCCATCCATTTAGCAACTATAGCATAGAACTCTGTCTCATAATAAGTTTTTTTTAACACTTTGATGTTAAATACTTTTGTTTATGTTTTATAATTCCTGATGAAAATTATACCAATGAAACTACATTTAAAACTTAATTTTTTTATATATTTTGCATAAAATATTACATAACACACCAAACATAGTTAAAGTCATAGGGAAAAAAAATTTATGGGACGTATGGAATAGTAAATAAAAAACACGAGTACTAAGTTTGTTTACATTTCCATCAAATCTCTCACCAAAAGACAATAGTAAGGTCTGTAAGGACTAACAAAATCAACCAACGAATTCATTTTTATTTTATTTTCTATAGTTTATATTAAAATTTTATAAAAATAAAATTATTAAACTTTATCATAAATACACATTTAATCATTTTATATCAAAATCAAAACTTGATTATAGAACATTTTTTTTATATTGTTTAAAGCTTTTGACGCCTTGTGTTTAAAAAACATGATATACAAGTTTTGAATGCATGAGATGCAATACATTTAAATCATGTTTTGGATAAATATGACATTATCATGTTTAAATTTGGTAAATATGAAATTGCCCCAGTACAAAATAAGAAATGACTCGTGTACATAAAGTACAAGTTCAACTAACTTCCTAACAAATGAATATTTTATCCATATCCATTTATACGTAGTTTTCATTAGCATATCTCTCCTTTTTAAAAAGAAACCAATGAAACAAAGACTTAAAACCAAACGTAAAACCATACTCCCCAAAGTGCACATAAACATTACACTCAAAATATTTCATAACCATAAGTTTACATTTCCATTATACTAAAGCTACATCATTAATAACGTAAAAGCTTCACTATACTCTCTTGCGTGCTCATTATAATCTGGCATCAATCCCTCAATAACCAACTATTTAATCCTCGGGTCGGCCAGTCTAGTCTAATATAACGTTACAGAACACACGGTGAGTGCGAAACTGTGTGTTGTAACGTTTTTTTATTTTATTTTATGTACTAGTGTACGTAAAGTATATAAGTAGTAAAGCTGGGAAAGCACGGGGAGTTGTTGTTCGATGGGATTTTCGATTGTTTTAATGAAGTCATGGTGGCGTTTGCTAGGGTGAATCATGCTGATTATCGTGTTGAGACAACGAGTCGACTTGCTCAATGGCGTGTTGATAATTTCGGGTTTTCTTATAGGAAATCTGATCCTTTCGTAATCGGAAAGTGGAACTGGTAATCTTGTATCTTTATTTTTTTTTGTTGGGCATGTTTCTTTTTGTAGTTCTAATGTCATTAAGTTGTTATTTTGCAAATTGAAGGTATTTAGTTTTGGAAAAGAATAGAAAGTTGGTCATTAAGCTCTATCCCGAGTTACCAAAGTTAGCTCGAGATTTCCCTCCGATTGCTTCCTTCAACATTCGTGTAGTCTCGTTATTGGGTGGCCGCAAGACTTTGGTTCATCCAGGTAAATTTATGAACCAATACATATTGTGCATATTTAATTATCGATTAATCAACTTATAAATATGTTGATTTGGATTGTGTTACTTCAGTTGGGTCAAATGAGTATACATTTTCTAAAACATGACAAAAAATGTATGCGGGTCAACTTTTTTTATTCCACTAGTCACAACCTGTACTAAAAAACATATCTGGATGCAGAAGTTAAGGATAAGCAGTTCAAAAGTGGTGAGGCTTTCGTTTGGGCACTTGAGGTTCCATTGACGGGAAGATTTATTGTGGACGTCGAGTTTCTTGATCTTAAGATCACATCTCCAAACGTAATTCACTTATCTATATTTTCAGTATTTGAATATTTTAACGATTTATGTATATATTTACCATTAATATCTAGGATTTAAACTACTAGTAAGAAAATGGGGCGATACATTGGTCAATAACATGTGTCGAAGTCCAGTTTCTTCTGTTAAGTTAGCAAACTTTAAGGTCAATACATTGATTGAAGTTTGTGGAATTTGGAAAACTAGTTTGAAATTTGGTTTTTAAGGACACCTTCGTGATTTTTAGAAAGTCGCCTATGTGATGTTGAGACGCTTTAAAGTAAGAAGACTCAATATCATAGGTCAATATCATGTGTCAATAGTGTGTGCGCGCAGCATGAACTTGAAGTTTAGCAAACTTTATTGTCAAAATATTAACCAAAGTTTGTTTGATATGGAAAATTAGTTTAAAAGGTTCTGTTATTAAGGTCAACTTTGTGACATTGAGACGCTTTGAATTCTATTTTGTTCATGTAAAAACAGGGAGGCGTTTCTTGTTCCATTTGGAGTGAAGGGCTTACAGAAAAAAGCTCGATTTCAACTGCACTAACCTCCCTAGGCAAGATGTTATCCGAAAGTATCCACACGGACATCACCATATGCGCATCCAATGGAACCATTGAGGCCCACCGTGCAGTACTTGCAGCACGTTCACCGGTATTTCATAGCATGTTCTCCCATGACCTCAAAGAAAAAGAAATGTCTGTGATTAATATTTCCGACATGACCATTGAGGCTTGTCAAGCGTTTCTTAGCTACATATACACGAATATAGAACATCAAGATTTTATCAAGCATAGACTTGATCTTCTGAGGGCTGCTGATAAATATGACGTGTTGGACTTAAAAGACACGTGTGAAGAAAGTTTAATGGAAGATATTGACACGAAGAATGTGCTTGAGAGGCTGCAAAGTGCTTCTATGTATAGATTACCAAAGCTGAAGGTTTGTTGCATTCAATATCTAGTGAAATTTGGTAAGATTTACGACATTAGGGAAGAATTTAATGCGTTTATACAATCCGGTGATAGGGATTTGATAGGTGAAGTTGTTAATGAAATTCTTTCTGTTTGGAAAGGTTTCTGAAAGCCGATTGAAACGGCTATGGTACAAGATTCATTCTTTACATGATTTGTTGTCATGAAATATGGTATTGATTTGTGTACATGTACAAATTAGTTTTAATGAATGGAATCGATTTGGTTATGCTTATAACTTATAAGTCCATGTTTAGCGAACTTGATCTTTCCACCCGAGAATGAAATTTCACTGTAAAAATTACTTGATATATCCAATTAGGCATATACAAAATTCATGAATTTGTAGAAAAATGTTTATATGTAGTCTCAATTAAAATCTCCATCTTGATACTTAGGAGCCCATATAAAACCAACCTTAGACAACCTATAAAAGTGTACACACATAAGCCCATTGGTACCAAACTCATACCAAATGGGCTTTTTTATAAGCAAAGGTTATGTAACACCACCAGTGCTAGTGTGCTACCATGTTTTTATAAGCAAAAGTTTTGGTTCCACAAAACACACTCTTTGTTAAGTTCCACAAACTAGTCAAATGCATACGTGTTATATCAAGTAGCTATACCAAATGACTTGGCCCTTATTTAAGGTTCCACAAACTAGTCAAATGAAAACTCTTTGTTAAGTTCCACAAACTAGTCAAAACACACTCTTACTAAGATTTCTTTTAAACTGATAGTCATTGAAAACTATCAGTTAATTTCGTAAAGTATAAACACAAAATACGGATTCTGAATCTTGGTGTATGTAAATAAAAGTTTGTTAACAAACGAAAATAAATTCCAATATAAATTTAAAAGTTAAGAACTTATATAAAATTATAAATTTCTCAGTATAAACATGCACCCAAGTTCTTATTGAACTCGAATGACAATCTGTACCCAAAACATTATAGTGTTCTTAACACATATCTATCATATACACTTTAGTATATAAACCAAAGAATATTTCTATATTTAACCCTTGTGGGATGTAAGGTTGGAATGATGTTCAATTATTCATTCTTTTACATGGTTTGTTTTCATATGGATAATTGATTTGTGTACATGTACAAATTCGTTTTAATGAAAGGAATCCGTATGGTTATGCTAATAACTTTCAAGTCCTTGTTTAGCGAACTTGTGAGTGCGTATGTGTGATCTTCAGGGTCATGCTCCATGGATCTTTACCAACAAGTACTAGTTCATTCTTGTAAAGATTGTATGAGTTTCATTCTTTTTGTTTGATTATCATCTGAATATGGTTTAACACAAACAACACTTATAAAAACACAAATAAAAGCACAATCTTATGTATATTTTGAATATTTTATGTTTGTTTTTTTTTATGTTCAATTATGCTCGTTCGTTTATGTCTATTTCGTATCTCAATGAATACGAAAAACCTCATTTCTTAATGAACGAATATGAACAAGAAAATATGTCCGTTTAAGCGCCCATGTTCACTCATTTGTCCGGTTAAACTTAAATAAAACGAATATGAACAAGTCTCCATCTATGTTCATCATGTTCGTTTTTTTTTTTTTTTTTGGAACGGCGAATTTATAAAGAAACAACTAGGAAGAAGCTAGAAAAGACATTACAAAGTGATAAGAGAAGGGTTTTTAAACCATTCTAACCAACTAAAACTAGCCTTACATCTATATCTACACCAATAAAATGAGCGAGTAACTAAGTCATCAAAGATAACCGCTTTGGAGGGAATGCTTGAACCAAATAGACTTTTGTTCCGAAAGCTCCATACAAGCCACCACATGACGTAGAAAACACCTTCCAAAATCTCCTTACNTACATCTATATCTACACCAATAAAATAAGCGAGTAACTAAGTCATCAAAGATAACCGCTTTGGAGGGAATGCTTGAACCAAATAGACTTTTGTTCCGAAAGCTCCATACAAGCCACCACATGACGTAGAAAACACCTTCCAAAATCTCCTTACGGTCGGAATGAATTCTAAGATTTAGAAACCACTCCAACCACTCCTCATAAGAAGAAAACACCGAATAACTAATATCCCACCATGAAGAAATCTTACGGTAAAGATCTCTCACCATAGAACAAGCAAAGAAAACATGACTTGTGGATTCAACTTCCTTATTACAATTTGAACAGAGAATGGATTGGAGATCCAATCCTCTACGAGAAAGGTTAAGACGAGTGGGAAGAAAACCAAACCTTACTTTCCAAGCCATGACATTTATCTTTATTGGAACCGCTTTAACCCATCGAGTTTTAGACGTAGAACCCATTAACTGATGGTCGTCTATATACTTTCTCACCGAAGCGACAGAAAAATCCCCTGAACCCGCTAGCGACCAAGACCATCTATCTTTCATCATAGGCAATTGAATATCATCGATATTCGTCTTCAGTTCAGAAAACTGCACCAATTCAGCTCCATCTCTCGGCGAGCGACGCAAAGAAGAACCTAAATCTGCATGAGCCAGTTTAGCAGCCACCGTGATGAGTTTATTAGATTCCAGCGCGTACACTCTGGGAAAACGAGACTTAAAAGTACGGTCACCCCTCCAAGCATCCTCCCAAAATAACGTATCAAGACCATTACCTACTTTTTTCTTCATCAAGCTAAGGAGATCTATGTCTTGATTTTTAAGCATAAGCAACTCGTTTACAATATTCCCCCAAACAGAATGATAAGACAATATTGATAATTTACCAAGTCTTCCATCTTCACCATGCAAAGCTTTAATAAACCTTGACCACAACGAGTTACAGTCATTACGAAAACGCCATACCCATTTAAACATCAAAGCCCGATTTAAAGCAAAGAAACTCGACACACCTAACCCCCCTTTGTCTTTGGACGCCAAAACTCTACTCCACTTAACCCACAACATCTTCTTCTCTTTAACATCAGCCCCATTAAAGAAATGACATCTGATAGCTTCCAATCTTTTTAACACTTGAGAAGGAACTTTAAACATAGACATATAGTAAATAGGCGTCGAACCTAATACTGATTTTAGGAGCGTTAATCTACCTCCAATAGAGAGGGTCTTCATCTTCCACTTGGAAAGACGGGAGTATAAGCTAGCCACGACCTCGTCCCAAGAGTTTATACGAGACATCAAACCACCAACTTTTATGCCTAGATAAGAAAAAGGCATCTTGAAAGTTGAACATCCCATCTTTAGCGCTGCTCTATTCACTTTCTCATCCTCTACTGCTACCCCCATTAATTTGCTTTTATGCAGATTCATCCGAAGACCAGATGCTTTATGAAAGCACTTTAACGCATGAACAATAGTAGTAATGTTGGAATCGCTCCATTGTCCAATGAAAATAACGTCATCGGCATAAAATAGATGAGATAATTGCAACGACGAGCTCAAAGAAACTCCTTTAAAAAGGCCTTCATTAACTACTTTTTGGAAGGAAAGGTGAAGGCTTTCCATAATTAATATGAAAAGGAATGGCGATAAAGGATCTCCTTGTTTAAGACCTTTTTGAAATTGAAATTCACGTGTAGGGCTCCCGTTCACAAGGATCGAACCTCTAGAGGAATGTAAACAATTTTGAATCCATCCCCTCCATTTCGTACCAAAGCCGAAATTGTTTAGAACATCATCCAGATAATCCCATCTAACCGAATCATAGGCCTTCTCAAAATCAATTTTGAAAATCATAGTTTGCTTTTTCTTGGATTTGCACCAATGAAGTAATTCGTTCAGAATGAAAGGCCCATCTAGGATTTGCCTATTTGTGACAAAAGCGGATTGAACTTCATTCACAATATCACCCAAAATAATAGCAAGCTGATTAGCCAAAATCTTAGCAATGATATTATACATGCTTCCAATCAAACTAATAGGTCTATAATCTTTTACCAGTTTTGCATCTTACATTTTCGGAATCAAAGCAATAAAAGATGAATTACCACCTTTAGGAAACGAACCGCCGTTGAAGAAATATGACACCGCATCCACTACATCCTTTTCTAAGATACCCCAATACCTTCTATAAAAGCCAAACGTAAAACCGTCCGGTCCCGGAGATTTATCCGTGCCACAATCCCATACAGCCCTTTTAATTTCTTCCTTAGTAACATTCATTTCTAAATCGTCTTTCTGGTCCGAATTCAATCTATTTGGAAAAACCGTATCTAACAGCAACCGCGATGAGCAAGGTCTATCAAAACGATCCTTGAAGTGCAATAAAAATTCATTTTTTACCATATTAGGAGAATCATTCCACACACCATCTACTAAAATACCACGAATTGCAAGTTGATTTCTCTTCTTATTTAGTATTCCATGAAAATATTTAGTATTTTCATCTCCTTCAATTGACCATTTTATCTTAGCTTTTTGAGCTTCCTCCAACGACTCTATTTTCTCCAAATCATGTAAAGAATTCATAACATGCAATCTCTTATTTAAAAGCTCCTGATCAACATTTCTATTATCAATTAAAGAGTCAATATTAGATAACATACCTTTCAACTTTGATTTATGACTTAATGAACTTTCTTTCTTAGCTTTAGACCACAAACGAATTTTCTCTTTTAAGCATTTCAACTTCTTCATGAACTTGGACATAGCATTGGAATCGGAAATAGTCGACTCGCTCCATGTTTCTTCAACAAGTTTATCAAAACCCTCCCACTCAAACCAATAGTGGAACAAACGAAATGGGATAGGTCCATAATCAAACCAAGCTTCACGCAAAAGAATCGGCCGATGATGCGATAAATAACGATCAAGAGTAATAGCAGAAATGTTAGGACACGATCCCATCAAACCTTCCGAAATGAGAAAACGATCCAATTTACTCATTTTTTGCCCCGATTTATGACACCACCTAAAAGAGCAACCTCCTAAAGGAACTTCCACTAATCCTCCTAAAGATATGAAAGAATTAAAAACAGCCGTGCTATGATCATTAAATAAAGAACCATAACATTCATCTTTCGAGCGAACTTCATTGAAATCTCCCATAATAACAATTTCACCACTCCAATTATTGATCACATGATTGAAATAATTCCATAACATCTTCTTTTCAGAAACTTCCTGAGGAGCGTATACATAAATTATAAGACATTTCTTAGCATTTGGAATCCATTCACCTTGAATAGCAACAAAATAATCTGACATCGTTGAGTTATGCTTACGAAACATCCTAGGATCCCAAACACAAAGAATTCCACCGGAGTTACCAACAGAAGGGCCACACACGAACTCAAAAGAAAGATTGCCCCAACAATTCTTGATGCAAAAATGATCAACATTCTCCATTTTTGTTTCTTGAAGCGACATAAAATTAACCTTATTCTTAATACATAACTCCTTTACCCAATCTTTTTTAGCCTTTTGGGCAAGGCCTTGAACATTTAGAGATAGAAAATTCATTGAAAAACTCGTTCTCTCCACGAGTCTCAATGATCTCTTCTATATTTCTAACACACCCCTCCATCCTGTAACCCATTGTTTGACCCACCTTCACTATATCGTCTAACAATTGTAATATAGATCCTTCTGTTTGAGGGCCTTGTACACGTCTAAAGTGACCTGAACAACCAGACTCCTTATCTTCCTCCTTCGATGGTGACATAGACCTCCTATTCTTCACCTCAGGAATACTCTTCTCTTCAAAAACCTTCTGATTACTCGCATTTTCCTCCCTTAACAAGTTATCCACATCATCAGACTTAGTGTCAGCATCTACCACAGGAGTGAACCCTGGAGGATACTTCAAGGTAGCATCAGATGCCTCAGTTACATTATTAGTACCATGCTGTTTTTTTTTAACAAGTCGTAAATATTAAAAGGATCATCAGAATGAAGAACTGCTTCACCATCTTTTTTAGCGTCTCCTTTTTTAGGCGTTACATGATCGTCAGCAAATATCGTTTCAGGAACCTCTTCACTATCGCTATCTCCTTCTGGATTAATTCTCTTATTCAAGTTACTATTTTCTTTTACTGAATCAGCATCCTCTGTTTCCTCATCAGACTCATCTTTTCCTTCCTCTTACTATTCAAGCATAAGTTCTCCTTATCCTCCTCAAATAGAAACTCGCCCCATTTGGAAGATATTTTAGTGAATGTATTTTTCGTCCAAACTTTTAAAGGGACACCTTCGATATCTACCCATGCAACCCTCTCATCAATCATAAACGAATTAGAAGCATACTGTAAAGAAGAAAACCAAGACCCAACTCCAACATGAGATTTAAATTTCTCCAATACAGGCTTTGAAAAAAATTCAATAAGAACCCAAAATCCTCCCATATATTTGAGAGTTAATTTATCGAAACCCTCCTTAGCTAAAATCATCTTCATATTTGATAACGAGCCAAAGTCCAAAACTTTCCCCATCAAAGATAGAGAAAAATCACACTGAAGAATGCATGAATCGTCAAGCACCAAAGAAGGTTTATTATCAACCTCAACTCCATGGTTCATCGCCTTTTGTTTAACAGCACCCGCATAAGAATTGTGACGAACACCACTCTCATTAACTTTGCTAGACTCCCCTACAAAGGACTTTTGTTCAGCATTTATGTGGTTCTTATACTTACTGTTATTCAAAGGCGGTCTTTGAAATCTAGCAACATTAGCATGTAACCTTAACCGACCCACCCAAATTGTACACAAATTCCTTACCAACCGATCCACATCTTTAATATGAATGAAACGCACAAAACCAAATCTACTACCTGTTTTTGAACGCCTATTCGGAATATAAGCATCAATCACACGCCCATAATCTTGACACACCTTCCAGAGATCCCGAAAAGAAAATTGTTCAGGAAAATTCGTGATGAAAATCGATGTAGAGATTTGTTGAACATGGTCTTCCTTAGATCTACGATCACCCATAGATAAAGAAACAACGATCCCTAATTTCGAAAATAACTGATTGGATTGAAATTGAAATTGGGGTTTGGGTTTGAGATTAAAATTGAGGATGGAAAATCGGATTTTGGATAATTCAGTTGATAAATATAAAAAGAAAGAGTAATTAATTCGGATAACATTATTGAGTTATACGCAACTCATATAAGAGCATACACAATGGTAACGTGCGTTAGCACGTTGGGGATGTTTTAACGCGCGTTATCATGCGTTAACCGATGTGTTTGGTTGCGTTAAAGTTGCGTTAACGTGGCACGTTAGTACACTAACGTGGCGTTAAGGTGAGAAATGTTAAAAAGAAAATGACAATCTTGGCCCCTCATGATTGAAAGGTGTGTGTTCTTGTGTGTGTTTTAACTGTGTGTGTGCGCGTTTTACCATGGTTGTGTGTGGTGGTGTGTTGTTGGTGTTGTGTGGTGTGGTTGTGTTGTGTTTTAGTGGTGTGTTACAGGTTTTTAAAAAATGGAAAAAGAAGATGGATGCAGTCCAGTTTTTGCAAGTTTTAGTCCCGCTGATTTGGTAAATGTGGTGGGTTTTAGGCAAGTTTTTAAGTCCCCCTATTAGTTTATAAAGCAGTTTTTTTTTTTTTTTAATTTCATAATGTCTTTTTTTTTTCATTCGTAAGGTATTTTTTTTTTATTGCGTATTGTAATATATTTTAAAAATGAATGTTATTGTTTTTAATAAATGAAGTATTAGTTTTAGTTTAGGGTTGAATTTGAAAATATATGAAAAGTTGAGTTAAAGTGAGTTAAGGTTGAGTTATTATTGTGGGTGTTGAGTTATTGTGTTAAAGCTGACGTGGCGCTGACGTGGCACTGCGTTATTGAATAACTCAGGTTACGATTGCACATGCTCTAACGTTTTTCTGTTAGTTTATTTCAGGAAGCTGATGATTTAATTAGTGTATTTCTTTGATCATTACTCTTTCCCCAACTACCTTAATATACACGAGTAATTCAAGTGAGATTTTAATCCAACATCTTATGCAAAGACATCATAATATTTTTTTAATGACAATTTTAACCTCTTTCCGTTTTAAAATATAAGTTCAGTTTAACTTTTTAAAATTTCTTTTTTTAAATTTGATTTTAAATATTTTTGTTTGTATCATATAATACTTGATACAAAATATATAAATGAATTAAGTTTTAAATATATTTTCGTTAGTATAGTTTTCATCAAATATTATACAATATAAACAAAAATATTTAAAGTCCAAGTTGAAGAAAAAAAACTTTAAATAATTAAATTGGACTTATAGTTTGGAACAGAGGAAGTATCTCACAAAATTTATACCACAAATCTATCTTATATGTCCTAAACAAGACTTGAACCTACAGTTATTTGGTTACAAAATTTCTCACACAACATAAGATACCATTGGAACACAAGCCTTTTGGTAAAGACACCATAATATTAAACCATCATGTTACCATCACAGTGGTTATTATTGAGTTATAATTCTTTTTCCTAGTATGTTGACATTTTTCTTGATAAATTCATTGTTTACAAAAACTTCAAAAAGTCGAGATGTTAAAAAATAATAATAATAATAATAATAATAAAAATAACGGATATTGGACAGTTTGTTATTAAGCGATGCTCCCTTCGTCCTAGAAAGAGAGTCCACAAACAAAAAATGTATAAATTATGATATGTGCAATTAATGCTAATTTTGATTGAAAAAAATCTATTTTTACCCTCATAGTTAATATAGAAATAAAAAGTGAGTAATAATAAAAATAACGGATATTGGACAGTTTGTTATTAAGCGATGCTCCCTTCGTCCTAGAAAGAGAGTCCACAAACAAAAAATGTATAAATTATGATATGTGCAATTAATGCTAATTTTGATTGAAAAAAATCTATTTTTACCCTCATAGTTAATATAGAAATAAAAAGTGAGTAATTAATGCAAGTTTTGATTAGAAAAGTAAAGTAGCAAAACTAGTCATAATTACTGATCATATATAAAAACTAGACACTTATTTTAAGACAAACATAAATAGTAAGTTGTACAATTTTTTTTGGGACGGAAAGAGTCTTGAGGACTTGTTTAGACTATTAACATCAAACACTACAAAAAAAAATAGTCATTTCGTGATGTCGCCAAAATTCCAAAAATTGTCACCGAAAGTAGAAAAGTGTCACTAAAGTATAACAGGTGCCAAAAACATTCATGTATTTCTCTTACATTTTAAAAAGTACAAATAGAAGTGTAGCGGGTAAAAGATCAATATATAGTGAAATAATAATGTAATCAAATCTCAAATTTTAGGCTTTTGGTCTCACTTTTTATAAAATGTCACCAAAGGATTTCGCTAAAACTTTTCACATTAAATGTTTATTTGAAAGGAGTTACTCAGTATAACATAACTAGTAGGGTAATCGCACGTTGCAGCGGCGGGTACCCTAAAATAAATGTTAACGATATTAAAAGGCAAAAGTGATAGCTAGGAGTTGTAAACCGTTCGGGCGCGAGCCCGTTGGCCCATGCTTGTTCGGGCTCGAGCCGCCCGTGCCTGTTCAGGCTCGAGCCCATTTGGCCCGTTGCCCGTTCGGGCTTGAATATTTGTATAATATGCTCTATTATTTGTATTAGTGATATTTAATGCAGGAATTGTGTTTAAGTTGGTCGTACAATATGCCTAATAATTTGTATTTTTTATGTAAGTGGTGTTTTAATAACTGCATTAATTATATTTATTAACCAGTTACTTAATGTTCGTAAATGTGTTTTAATTAGTTGTACTTTTAGCTCAAGAATTTGTAATATTGAATTTTAAGTATTTCTATTTAAAGATTGTATTTAATGTTAGAAAATGTGTTTTAATTAGTTGTATTTTAAGCTTAAGAACTTGCAATTGCATTTAATGTTAGAAAATGTGTTTTAATTAGTTGTACTTTTAGCTTAAGAACTTGTAATGCTTAATTTTAAGTATTTCTTTTTTTAGAAAGCCTAAATGCTTTATAAGATAGTATGATTTTTATTCGGTGAAAACATTTTTGTCGTGAAATTGAGAACTGTTCATAACTTTTGATTCACAATTTGTACACGTAAACATATTAATTTTTTTTACTTGATCTAACGCAACTTCGTGATTCAAATTAAAATTTAGCTACATTTCACACCATTTTGTAAAACTTATGAAAATACATTTATATGATCATGTTAAATATTTAGTGAATACAACTTAAACTTTGTTATTTTCAATCATAAATTTGTATCAAATCAACTGTAACAACAAAAAACAAATGCATACACGTCAAGGCGTGTCCTGAAATACTAAAAATTTCAGGATTCATGAATGGGATTAACAACCAAGACCTTATCAAAAAATTAAATGATAAAGTTCCCCAAACCCTCGACGAACTAATGAAGCGCACAAGGTCTTTCATTCAAGGAGAAGCCGCCGTTGCGGATAGCAAGAAAGGATACTCGAACTACAGACCGCAAGAACAGTCAAGCAGACAATCCAATGACCATGTCGGCAATCGTAAAAAGAGCTATCGCAATGATGGAGGCGCACGGGGGAACGACAAGTATACCCCGTTGACAAAAACTCCTAGAGAGATATTCGCAACAGAGGGAGCAAATTTTCCTAAACCCCCACCAATGCGCACTCCAGAAGGAAAGCGCATAGGGAATGGGTACTGCGACTATCATGGACAGAAAGGCCACACAACGAATGAGTGTGTCCAGCTACGCCAACTAATTGATAAATTAGTAAAAGAGGGCAGGATGGACTACTTAGTCAAGAACATTAAAGAAGTGAAGGATAAGCAAAGAACTGGAGATAAAAAAGAACCATCTAAAGACAAGGCAGATACAATTTACATGATACAATCATGGCAGCGCAAAGTCAAGCAAAAGGTCAGCCAGAGGTTCTCTCCTAACGATGAAATTTCCTTCCCAAAGTTGACTGCGGACAACGCAGTGGCGGAGCCACTCACCATTGAAATATATGCGGGGGGTCACAATATCCACCGTATGTACGTTGATGGAGGAGCATCCGCGGAAATAATGTACGAACATTGTTTCAAGAGACTACGACCGGAGATACAAAGCCAATTGATCCCCGCCGCATCATCGTTAACAGGCTTCACGGGAGAAAAAATATGGCCAATAGGACAACTACGGCTGCTAGTCACGGTCGGCAACAAGGAGCACTCCACAAAAGCATGGATGAACTTTATGGTGATTAGATCTCCCTCGCCATACAATGGCATCATCGGAAGATCAGGAATATCAGCCCTCCGCGCAGTACCATCCACGGCACATGGAATGCTAAAATTCCCAGTAGAAGGCGGCATTGTCACCCTTTACAACAACGCTGTGCCTCCCGAGGAATGTAATACAGTTACATGTGAGGCAACGCACACTCCAGAACATGGCGCAGCCAAAATACCAAACTCAAAAGTAGCAATACACCCTGATTACCCTGAACAACAGGTGTCAATTGGAGGTTCGCTGTCCGATAAAGGGAAAGCAGCAGTGTGCGCACTCCTGCAGAAAAATCTAGATGTCTTCGCATGGGAACCGAAACACATGACTGGCGTACCTCGGTCGATCTCAGAACACAAGCTACAAATCCGACAAGGATACCCACCAATAAGGCAGAAAAAGCGCGGCCAAGCTCCAGAACGCGCAAAAGCCATCTTGGAAGAAGTACACAAGCTTGTGGATGCAGGCATTATGTGAGAAGTCTACTACCATGATTGGCTATCTAATCCAGTCATGGTCAAAAAGAGCGATGGCAGTTGGCGAATGTGCGTAGACTTCACAGACCTCAACAAAGCATGTCCTCAGGATTGCTACCCACTGCCAGAAATAGATTGGAAAGTGGAATCCTTATGTGTATACCCCTTCAAATGCTTCTTGGACGCATACAAAGGGTACCACCAAATCCAAATGGCTAAGGAGGACGAGGAAAGGACAGCTTTCCATACAAGCCAAGGCGTCTATTGTTACACAAAGATGCCTTTCGGACTAAAGAACGCAGGTGCCACCTACCAGCGCTTGGTGGATAATGCATTTGAGAAGCAAGTGGGTCGCAACCTGGAAGTCTATGTTGATGATCTAGTCATTAAGAGCCACACTGAAGAAGAAGTAGTGCGAGACATTGAAGAAACATTCAAAACACTACGAAAAATCAACATGAAGTTGAACCCTAAGAAGTGTACTTTTGGCGCTACAGAAGGCATGTTCTTAGGGTACTTGATAGAACCGGATGGCATTAAACCATGCCCAGAGAAGACGGAAGCAGTCATCCAACTTCCTTCACCACGTACGTTAAAGGAAGTCCAATCCCTGAATGGAAAGCTAGCCGGTCTAAACAGATTCCTATCCAAGTCAGCGGACAAATCCCTACCACTCTTTAAAACACTAAAGAAGTGCACAAAAAAAGGAAACTTTCGTTGGACTACCGAAGCGGAGGAAGTGTTTCAGCAGCTTAAGCAAACAATAGCAGCGCTTCCAAAGTTAGTCGCACCCCGACCAGGGGAGGAGTTGATAATGTACCTATCCGCGACTCATGGGGCAGTAAGCGCAGTACTATTGACGGATAGGAAATCAGTACAAACACCTGTGTACTTCGTAAGCAAGGCGCTTAAGAAAACAGAGATCAACTACAGCCCGATGGAAAAGCTAGTACTGGCGCTAGTATTTGCAGCCAAGAGGCTACGCAGATACTTTCAGGCGCACCTCATAGTGGTAATCACAGACCAACCCATCAAGCAAGTGATCTCCAAACCCGATGCATCGGGACGATTGCAGAAGTGGAGTGTACTGCTAGGCGAACATAACATCTCCTATAGACCACGCACCGCGGTCAAAGGACAGATACTCGCAGACTTCATCATTGAAAAGCCAGACGCTGACGACATAACTCAACCACCCAAGGTGGAATTGCAAGAACCATGGATCCTGTTTACGGACGGATCTTCATGCGTAGATGGTTCAGGCGCAGGCCTTATTCTCACCAATCCAGAAGGAACGGAATTCACATATGCCTTGCGCTTTGAATTCACCGCCACGACAACGAGGCAGAATATGAAGCCCTAATCGCAGGATTACGCATTGCAACACGAATGAGTGTACACAACCTAGAAGCAAACGTAGATTCACGACTGGTGGCCAATCAAGTGTCAGGCGAATACGAAGCTAAAGAAGATAACATGATCCAATACCTCGAAAAAACAAAATCCTTAATCCAAGGATTTGACATGTTTACTATAAAACAAGTTCCTAGAGGCGAAAACAAGAAAGCAGACGCGCTAAGAAAAATTGCGTCTACAAGTTTTGCCCATCTGTCAAAACAGGTATTGGTGGAAATCTTAAAAGACAAGTCGATCTCCGATATGGAAGTATCTACGGTGATAGAAGAAGAAGCCCCTACGTGGATGACACCAATAGTGGACTTCATCAGCAAGGGCATACTTCCCCAAGAACAGAAGGAAGCTCGACGAATACGGTGCACAGCGCAACGATTCGAGCTTAGAGATGGCGTCTTATATAGGCGCTCATTCTTACAACCATGGCTTAGGTGCGTTGGACCCATTCAGGTAGACTATGTACTCCGAGAGATCCACGCTGGTTCATGCAGTATGCACTCAGGACCACGGTCCGTTGTAGCACGAGCCCTAAGGTCAGGATACTACTGGCCCACTATGCACAGGGACGCACGGGATTTGGTACGCAAGTGCAGCGACTGCCAAGTTCACAGACCAATCCCACGTCGACCGCAGCACGAGTTAACACCTATTACATCACCATGGCCATTCTACATATGGGGAATTGACATCGCTGGACCTTTCCCTGTTGCCGCAGGAGGAGTGAAATTCCTCATTGTAGCAATAGATTACTTCACTAAGTGGATTGAAGCAAAGGCAGTAGCGACGGTAACAGGTAACCAAGTGAAGCGATTTGTATGGGATAACATAGTATGCCGCTTTGGTTTACCTGGAGAGATAATTTCAGACAACGGAAAACAATTCCGTGATAACCCGTTCAAAGACTGGTGCGAACAACTGAACATCACGCAATCACCCACAAACCAATGGTCTGGTTGAACGCGCAAACAGAAGCCTGGGTGAATGAATCAAAGCGCGCCTGGACAGACACAAAGGAAGATGGGTAGAAGAACTGCCACATGTTCTCTGGGCGCACCGAACAACTATCAAGGTTAGCAATGGAGACACTCCCTTTTCTCTTGTCTATGGGACAGAAGCTGTAATACCAGCCGAAATTGGAAAGCCAACCATCCGAACTGCGGAAGTTTACGTTGCTACTAACGATGATGAGCGGCGTATAGACTTAGATCTATTGGAAGAGCGACGTGAACGCGCAGCAATATGAGAGGAAAAAGCCAAGTCAAGAATGAAAGGATACTATGACGCCAAAGTACGAAGCACTTCATTCCGACCAGGCGACTTCGTATACCGCGAGAACGACTCAAGCCGCGCAGAGGATACTGGAAAGTTAGGACCAAAGTGGGAAGGACCTTACGAGGTCGTTGAAGCACTTG
>LBNU01027454.1:123925-141524 GCA_014162995.1 Artemisia annua | reverse complement strand
ACGTTCGCGAATCTTCAAGAGAGTGCGTAGCCTTTAGGATAAGGCTACGGTCCCAACATGGACATCACGCACTTTAGAAGTGCCGCCAATTAAAGATCCATGTATTCTTTTTGTTACCTTATCTAGATACAGTAGTGTTTCTTCTTTTTACAAAAACTTGCAAATATTAATAAAAAATTCGCGGTTTCTAGCTAACTCCGCGACACAATTTCTTTGCATTGTTATTTAAATACTGTTTATATTTCAATGTGTCGGTTACATTACCTTTAGCCTACATGGCGTGCATGCACTAATTAATACCCACACTGGTAAAAAGGATGAGTTAACCTACTAAACAACTCGTTGAGTAAGAGGGTTGCAAACCCATCAACTTTGGATTACGTATCCTTGTTAAACACCTTGCGCTCAAGAAGTTGGCGCAAGTTCCTTGCGCACCCCACGATGGATGCGCAATATTGCACACTGTGCGCGTTTAACAACTTAGGAAACCAAGACACTTGATTCCTTAACATAATATGCAAAATACGACAAGTATACTTGTAAAAATTCATAGACGACTATGATTTCTCTTTTTTTTCCTAAGTTATACCATATACGAATATGGTCTTTACTTTGTATATCTATACATAACTATGATTTTTTGAGCGCGCTTGAATACTCAAAGATATCTTAACTACAAAGATACAAGAGCTATATACAAACCGCGCCCAAACATCAACAAAAGAACAACAAGTTCAAAAGCATAAACACTTGGGAAATATAAAAACGCTAAGTACAAAAGAACTTTTTTTTATATATATGACAAGTCTATACAAAATCTGTTCAAAAGCTAAGAGCTAAATACAAAAAGCCTAGAAACTATGAGTACGCCTCAGCTGGCTGGAGCTTCCACACGAAGCCCTTTCCTTAGCATCGCTAAGTCTTTTCAGCAGCTCAGCATCACTTGGAGAAACAGTGGCCACCATAACTGGCACACCATCCGACCTAGGCAGATGAGCAGCGCCTATGCCGCACAGAAGGGCCCTCCCTTTTACGCCTTTCTTCCTGGCGACCCTGGATGCATGAGCAGTTAAAGACCTTTGCAATGATATTTCTTTCTCAATACGGAAGGGATTCAAAATATCACCCGGCTGAGCAAAAATGGGTACCTTCAGCCGCGCTACGTCAGGCTTCATGTAGAAGTCCACTTGCTGGTCAACATTATCCTGCAGGTGCCTTGGAAGAGTGAGTCCCGCCATGATCACACTGATTGGCTGATCCTGGTCACGCTCCAATCGCGCAATGTGGGGAAGCTCAAGCTTCTTCAACTCCTCCATGGCAGCAAGGAGCTCAGCATGGGCACTTGCCTTATATCCAGGGACTTCAGCAAGCGGCACAATCAAAACCTTGGCCTCATCTAGCTTGTCAGCGGCCACAGTCTTGCCATACGCAACAGCGCACTCCACCACCTTTCCGAAGGCCGTGGTGACCTCCGGAGCCTCCAGCGTGCACATGGCGGCCAAGCGAAGACCATGACTGATCAACCACCTACAAAATAATACAAGTGTTAGTAGGATAAAAGTCTAAGTATATAAACAAGCAATTAAAAAAGCATTGGAATTTACCAGCGCTCAGCCACAGATTGCACCATATGAGGATATAACTCCTCATCATACTCAATACTGAGTCTGCGGAGCTTCTCCTCCTGCCTCTTGAGCGCCGCCTCCACAACGCTGCGGAACTCTTCAATATTGGCGAAATGCTTGTTCCGGTTCTCTTGAAGGTACTTCAATGCCCACAAGGAGTCAATATTGCGTCGTTCGGAGGCAGTACACTCATGCTCCAACTCCACCATCATTGACAGCCTCCCATCTGCCAACCTCTGCGCAGACGCCTCTGCGCGCTCCAACTCAGCTTTGGAGCTCACCTGCTCAGCCTTAGAGCTTGCTAACTCAGCCTGCACAGCTGCTAACTGCGCCTTCAGGCTGGTAATCTTTTCCTCATACTGGGAGGAGCGGCTACTTTCACCAGCATAGCTCGCCCTTGCCTGCGCCACTAGCTCGGCCTGGCGCGCAGTGACGAAGGCCAACTCCTCCATCACAAAGTCAAGAGGTCTTGACTCTCCTTGATATCCCTCGGTGTAGCCACCTCATCCAGAAAGGGGCTCACCTTGGGCGACGCACTCCCATCCTGTGCGCCAGTATCCCCTGTCGACTGCTCACTACACAAAAGATACAACATTGTTCATGTTAGCGTATGGGAAAGCGGAGGAAAGAAGGAAAACTCCAAATATATTATACTTACATGTGGGGAGGAGATGAGGACACGTCCTTCTCAACTTCAGTCATGGATGCGTCTCCTCCAGACTCCTCAGCATCCACACTGAAACAAAGAGACAAAAGTTAGAAATAACCTAAGAAATGACAGAATCATGCGATAAGATAAAAAGGATACTTACCCCATCTGCGCATTTGTGAAAGACGCACCTTCCTCAGCCTCAGAACGCGGCTTCTTAGAAGGCCCCTCACCATAACTACCAGACGCTCTCTTGCGCCTCAACTGGTGGCTCTCCTCCACCTCCTCTTCAGAATCCTCCAAAATGATCTGCTCAATGTTCGCAGAATTGGGAGGAGGCTGCGCAATATCAGGTCCTTGCTCCACTGCAGGAGCCACACCCTGTACTGGCGTGGCTACCACCACAGAAGGGCGCGCCCTGCCGTCGCGGCCAATATGGGCGTCTCACCCTCCCTCAAGGGACGCACTCCTACCACCACAGATCGTGGCTTCTCCAGCAGCACAACACCAAAAAGATCCATCTCTGCGCAAAAAGACAGACAAGAAAATCACGTTACATAAAGTATGGAAAACGAAGAAAAGCTTACGCTACTAACGACAGAAAGAAGGCAGGATGAGCACCCACCCGAACCATCCACATTCAAAAATGTGGGAACCTCTGTCTCAGGCTCGAAGTAGTTGCGACTGATGCCCATGTGCACCAGGAACTCTTCCGGGTATGAGTTGATGGGGAGGCGGTTCTCATTAAGGATAGCCGCATGGTCCACGTTGTACCACGTTTCGGGGGGGCGCTCATCCCTTGGCAAAGTGGCGCGGGTGTAAAAATAAAAATCAGATGGAAAGACGGCGGCGTCAATCCAAAAGAATTTCTCCCTCCAATCCCTAAGCTTATCTACCTTCTTCGTATAACATATTAAATCACCTATGCGCTTAGAGAAGGTGACCCACCCATTTAACCACGACGTGCGATAGAACGCGCGGAATAAATGGAGGGTAGGGTTAATCGCTAACAAGCGACAGTTGATCTCAAAATTGGCAATCTTCCCAGCGCCAATACAGTGCAGCTGGGAGATGTGGAGCTGGTAATAATTAAGGATATCGCTCAGAAACACGGATATGGGTATGCGCTGATTCGCCCACTCGAAAAAGCGCGTATAAATCCCACCTTCCTTACGGGGAAGTCCGCGATGGTGTCATTTGGACCTGGCACCTCGGGGTGCAGGTCCAACGGGATAAAATAATCCGAGGTGAACTGCGTCAGTTCATCCTCGGACATTTCGGCGGTACAATCATGAAGTTGAAGAACCATTTTTTTTCCTATGTAAAGAACAGGCGCACGCGCTAATTACCTAGCGTATAGAAAGTGGTTTCAATGGAGATTTAGAATATTGGAAAATGGAGAGGAATCGTTTTTTTTACAGTGATAACCACAGTAAAAGTGGAGGGTGGTTATATAGTATTCCACCCACCACAGATTAACGACACGTGTACCCCACTAACCCGAATCGTGTGGCTGGGAGATGAAACAGTACAGGGCACGTGGATAGCCTCTCCACTTCCCGAGGTACCTAGAACGCACTTTTTTGGGCTAGATGCATCCTACGTGTCTTTTGGGCGGTTTAATTTTGGATTCTTCCCGCATACGCGTTGGGAATAATTCCGATACGGTTATTAGTCTAGTATCCGCAGGTTTTACCCTGCGTACACTAGACTGGGGGGACATGATGACGTATAGTCCACACTCGGGTCACAAACCCGATTAGTAGACATTACTAACATTTAAGCCTACCACGTGTGGGCCGCCATAACAATAAATGGACTACCATTTAGACGGTTTGGGCTCACAAGGCCCAAGCCCAATATTTAATTATAGATTTGATAAGGATATCTCCTAATTTAGGAGTGTATATCAAATACCCGCGATACGCGGGAAGAGTGAGGAACACGTAACCTTATCGGTTACGTGTATATAAATAGGGCATCATAGCTCTCGTCCGAGGTACGATTTACAAACCCTAAACTCTTCACAACCCTTAATTCGATTACTTACTCTCACGCCAGAGGATAATCGGGGGAAACAATCCCTCGATAAGCCTAACGGTGTCTGTTGTTTTCTTAGTGCGCAGGTCTCAACAGCATTAAGATCTAATTGGTACGAGAACAGGAACCCAAACAAGGAACGCCCAACTTTTGTATCAACAGTTAACTCGTTTAAGATATAAGTGTAAGATAATGGTAAACCCGTAGGTAATCCTTTATTATTCATCCCTATTTGTAGATTACAAGACATAAAGAAACCCTAATGGACCCAACCCACAAGTCGGGTTTGGGCCAACTTATTCTCTAACACTCCCCCGCAGTCCGAGCGGCGAAATCGCAAAAGCTCGGACTGGAGTAGTAAACTAGAAAAGAAAAACAAAACAAAACAAAACAAAACATTAACACATTAAAAACATAACTTTAGTCGACTCGTAACAAAACCGTACCAACGGTCGACTTTAGTCGACTNGTATGCGCTGATTCGCTCACTCGAAAAAGCGCGTATAAACCCCCACCTTCCCTACGGGGAAGTCCGCGATGGTGTCATTTGGACCTGGCACCTCGGGGTGCAGGTCCAACGGGATAAAATAATCCGAGGTGAACTGCGTCAGTTCATCCTCAGACATTTCGGCGGTACAATCATGAAGTTGAAGAACCATTTTTTTTCCTATGTAAAGAACAGGCGCACGCGCTAATTACCTAGCGTATAGAAAGTGGTTTCAATGGAGATTTAGAAGATTGGAAAATGGAGAGGAATCGCGTTTTACTGTGATAATCACAGTAAAAGTGGAAGGTGGTTATATAGTCTTCCACCCATCACAGATGAACGACACGTGTACCCCACTAACTCGAATCGTGTGGATGGGAAATGAAATGGTACAGGGCACGTGGATAGCCTCTCCACTTCCCGAGGTACCTAAAATGCACTTTTTTGGACTAGATGCATCATACGTGTCTTTTAGGCGGTTTAATTTTGAATCCTTCCCACGTACGCGTTGGGAATAATTTCGATACGGCTATTAGTCTAGTATCCGCAGGTTTTACCTTGCGCACACTAGACTGGGGGGACATGATGACGTATATTCCACATTCGGGTCACGAACCCGATTCGTAGACATTACTAACATTTAAGCCCAACACGTGTGGGCCGCCATAACAATAAATGGACTACCATTTAGACGGTTTGGGCTCACAAGGTCCAAGCCCAATAATTATTTATAGATTTGATAAGGATATCTCCTAATTATGGAGTGTATATCAAATACCCGCGATACGCGGGACATACCGAAGAGTGAGGAACATGTAACCTTATCGGTTACGTGTGTATAAATAGGGCATCGTAGCTCTCGTCCAAGGTACGATTTACAAACCCTAAACTCTTCACAACCCTTAATTCGATTACTTACTCTCACGCCGGAAGATAATCGGGGGAAACAATCCCTCGATAAGCCTAACGGTGTCTGTTGTTTTCTTAGTGCGCAGGTCTCAACAGCATTAAGATCTAATTGGTACGAGAACAGGAACCCAAACAAGGAACGCCCAACTTTTGTATCAACAGTATAAAAGTTGTAAATCTATGTTATAAAATGCGTTTTACATAATTTCTCACGTTCATTAGACTATGTGCTATCGTCATCAAACTCACCACCACTATCTTAGCGTTACATCATCATTCAATATATCAAATTCATCACCAAACAGGTGTTATGGTCACTATCAAACTGAAATATAAAAATATCTTCACTTTATATAAACATACCTTATAATATATCTACAAACACATACAAAAATACAAAAAAATAAATAAATAAATAAATAAAAATAAAAAAAATGTGGAGGTAGTAGTAGTAGACCACCTCCCATAGTGAGTCGTCTTACATATATAGATAGATCTTTGCTCTATAATACGTTATCTACCTAATACTCAATCCGTCCCTTAATAAGTGATCACTTCTAATATGCAAAAATTTTTAGGAACCATTAACTACATTTTCTACCAATCAAATATCAAATCTTCCTGCTAAAACATCTTTTTATTAGTTGAAATACAAAGTGAACATTTATTATGTGACATCCCAAAATAGCAATATGAAAACTTATTATGAACGAGTAATTAAAACCCGTGCGTTGCACAGGGTCTGTATGTAAGTGTTGATAGTGTATTCTTCGGCTATATCTAAGTTGTGATGGTATCACACCTTTTCTAAGTATGAGTTACATTTAAAATAGTTTATTGATATTTATATGTAGGTTTTAACTATGTATAAGTTACGCATATTATTTTTTGCACATGGGCTTATAAAATAAGCAAAACGTTATCAACATTTATATCGAGTCCGTGTGCAACAGCAAAATCGAGATATTATATTTTTATTATTATGGTAATTATATCTTATAATATTTANTTATCCAACGATCTTTTAATAAAGTCTAAACATGCGCAAGAAGCTTGGTATCTTGAGCTCATCATATTTGATTTGCGCTAATGGGTTATGAACACATCTATCCAAAACTTCGATAACAAGAAAAGCAAATTTTAGTATGAACTTATGACTTGGAAATCGTATTTATTTAGGGGTGCATTACTCCTTATTAGTGATCTAATTAAACCTATTGAATTGTCACGCCTTAATTGGTTTAATGGTGAATATTCCTTCTTCCTTGTCGTGTATTGATTAGTACACATCTACACAAAATAGCAAAAAGCACACAATAAATATCCAACCTAATTGTTTAATTAGTTACTTCTTGTTAAAGTTCAAGCTATGCTGAATTCCTAACCAACTTTTAAACTTTTAAATAACTGATCACATTCACCAATTAAGACGACAATAGGAATGATTATACACTAGCAAGTTTCATGCAGTACTAGATAAACAATAAGTAAATTATACTAGCATAGCAAAACATATGTTCAACAGAAACAATGATAAACATAATTGCATGATTAAGGTAAACTTATCTTTGATGTTATGAGATGTTTCAACGCAGAAAAAAATATTGAAAAACTCATAGAAATCGACGAGGGTTTGCTTCCCATAAGTTACACACAAATTATGAAACAAGGCAAGAATATATATAGAAAAATGTCTATGACGGCGTTAGCTTATAGCTATGACACAGTTACCTCGATGTCTTCGATTTAGTTTTTTTCCATTGACTTCATGTGACGGCGTCACAAAGGGGTTGTAATGGCGTCACCTAGCTCGTCTCCACACACTGACCTCTCACGAATAATTGCAAAAATCNTGGAACTTTTATCTTTTTCTCCCGTTTTTCGTCCAAATGAGCCCAAAACTTGCACAATTCCAAGAAATTCATAATCCAAGACCTAAAAGTCAATTAAGGATTTTAAGCAATAAATTATACAAAGTGCATTAATTAATGGGTTAAATAAACCTAAAAACAATACAATTTCGCATCTCATCGGTGTTCTTTATATGTTTGGTTTATGTTTTATGCCTCGTGGTGTGTTCTTGTTTTTGTTATTTTCTGTGGAACTGGCATAGGTGTATCGGCTAATTTGGCCCTTCCATTTTCTATGTTGAATAAAAATTACTAGCTCTTAGAAAAACGCTACTACAAGCATCTTATATATTTGGGCAAATGACACAAAAAGATATTAAACTTAGGGTCCATTTTCAATCGGGGTACCTTTTTTTTTCTTGCATAAAAAGGTGGCCAACAAATTTTTTCAGCCGATTTAGGTTTTTTTACTAACTTTCGTAACCCACTTCGTTCGTAAATTACATGTTTGGTCCTTGAATTCGTATAATCATTTCATGTTCGGTCCTTAAATATTTTTTTCTAAAATATTTTTTCTGAAAATATTTTTACCGATTTTTTTTTTGAATTTTTTTTCAAATTTTTTTTTTTTGAAATTTTCTTTTATATAACCTTTTTTCTTAATTTTTTTTTAATTTTTTTTTCGAAAAAATATTTTTTAAAATAAAATTTAAAAAAAAAAATTTGGAAAAAAAAAATAAAAAAAATTATTCAAAAAAATTTTCTTTTTTTGAAATTTTTTTTCAAAAACTTTTTTTTTTCAAAAAAAAATAGAAAAAAAAATTAGTAGAAAAAATTTCGAAAAAAAATTTATAGATTTTTTTTTAAAAAAAATCGTAAATAAATATTTAAAAGAAAATATTTTCGAAAAAAAGATTTTAAGGAGCAAACTTGAAATGATTATACCAATTTAAAGACCAAACATGTAACTTACTAACGAAGTGTGCTAATGAAAGTTAGTAAAAAACCTAAATCGGCTGAAAAAGTTTGTTGGGCATCTTTTTATGCAAGAAAAAATGAAGAGTACCCTGATTGGAAACGGATCTTAAGTTTAGTGTCTTTTTGTGCCATTTGCCTTATATATTTTTGTTAAGATGTTTTCGTAGACAAATTTTGTATGTGCTCGTCTATCCACATGAGAGATATTCTTTATTAGTGATGTTTTATTTTTAAAACAATACATATTCATATTAACAAGAAAAAAGTTGTTGCTTTAAAGGTCTATGATGAAGATTACCTAGTTACGATGCAAGAAGGAAACACTTGTACAAAAACGATGAAGATTAGTAGTTATAAAATGTATATATAATCGATAATCTTGTCAATTATCAAATGGATTGCGCAAGAAACTAAGCACATGTTCTATGCATCACTCTCGTTTAAAAAAAATGTAAATTTAAAGCCCGCAACAACGCACATATGCTAAAAGCCTAAAAGCCACTCATATGAAATACCCGTATATCAAGGGCATATCCCAAAAAATGTTACCGTTTGAACTAAAAAAATATGATAATAATAAAAATTTTACCACTTTACAATCTTATAAATACGAAACTCAAACACACTTTTAAACGCACAATTTCAAATACAATTCAAACAACTTCTCATCCATAATCATCATGTAAAAAAAATACTCCCACGTAAAAAAAACCGACGATACCGACCACGCCAAAATGCCCCGAATTTGAATTTCTCGCCGGATTCAAATTTCAAATTAACCGGCATAACACCACCACAAAAACGGGGTATTCGCTTTTGTGCACCCGCTTTTGATTATCCAACACGACTACCACAACCGAATCAAAATAAAAACCCGTTTAGCGTTAATCGTCTATTTATCCCACCGTATCGTCCTAATATGGATTTTCACCAAGAACCAAGTGGGTCATCGTATCATTCTTACATGGATTTCTCGCAATCTTCCCAACCGTATGAAGATTATTCCCCGCTTCGGGGTGTTAATCTCGATATGAATTTGGAGGATTATATGCCAGAATATCCGACTCAACAATACTCGACTCAAAACTATCTGAGTCAAGATGTTCCGATGGGCGAAGGTTCGGGTCATGGTTCATACCACGGTTCCATGCCTGGTGATGACGATGACGATGTCGAAGAGACGTCACCCGTCAAACCAAATAAGCCTTCAAGACGTGCTACAAAGGCGAATGACAAAGGTAAAAAGGCCGAACCAACCTAGAAGGCTGAACCATGGACAACAAAGGAAGAGATCGCGCTTAGTAGAGGTTGGGTTCATGTGTCGGAAAATTCCATGAGAGGAAACGCTGTGAACAGGCAAGGGTTTTGGGATGATGTTATAGCGTACTTTGAAAGAGAAACTAGTTCATATAGGTCGTACGACTCGATTATTTCCAAATGGAAGAATCAGATTCGTGCACCCCTTGGGCAATTTTTGCAATTATTGATAATATCAAGGACAATCACGAAAGTGGTGAGAATGATGCAAACGACTACGTAAAAGCTCTTAGAGAATACCGTGTGATTTATGGTCAAGATTTTACATTGGAAGAGCGTTGGAAAATTTTAAGGAATCATAAGTGTTGGAAGGATGTTGAGATGCCTGCTTTCAGGACAAATAGTCGGAAGAAATCCAAGGCTTCGGAAACCACCTCGGGATCAAAAAAAGCTCCTTTGAATTTCCAAAACTTGGATGATTTTGATGATGAGGAAGGGACTAGAGAATCATGACCACAAGGTCGTGACACAGCCGGGAAGAAATCAAGCCGCGAAATCCTTTTTTTTAACGACAAATATATTAAGAAACCCAGTTAAGGGGAAGAAAAAAAGATATACAAAGGGTGATACATTCACACACCGACCTATTTGAAACCTATAATCGAGCCAACCGTTGGAGATAAGGAAAAAGATGTTTATGGAGAATAGAACGCATATCATCAAGAGACGCGTGTACTACTTCATTCCGCCACTTCCAGATAAATCAAACAAGGGACCAACTAATCGCACGGGAAGCTTTAGCAACCCACTTGTTAGCGAAAGAGATCCTAGACCCGTAGATGAAGTCATCCAAAGAAAACACCGCCAAATCCACACCCCCACCATCTCCCTACCTTTGCCCAAACGACTTCACTTAAGTATAATTGACGAGGCAGTGGTCTAAAAGCTCAATCTCCGAGTTACAAAGAGGACAAAGAGTGGACGAGACCGAAGCAACCCTAGAGGAAAGGTTGGGCTTTGATGGCAGACCGTCAAGAGAAGCATGCTATAATCAAATTTTGATATTTTCGGGATCCAACTATTCCAATGGAAATTCCTACTCAAGCAAATGTGAAAACTCTTTAACACTTTCTTTTGTTACTTGATATGTTTGCTTAAAGGTTCGTTATATTTTCAAAGTTTGTTTAATTTAAGACTAGTAAACCATATAGCTCAAACGTGTAGATGATGAACATGGCAACGCAAGTAAATAGTGAACTAGATTCAGTTTTGAACAAATTTATTTAGGTTTGAAGTTATCTCGGTTCTAAATCAATTTGTATACAAATTTTATCTTGGTTCTTGTTTAGTTCAGTTTATCTCCGTTTAGCCTTGATTCAAGTTTATCTCGGTTTGCCTGTTTACAAAGAATATCGGTTCAGCCTATTTTAAAATTATCTCAGAAAAAAAAAAAAGTTGCTTTCATTTCATACTTGGAAGTTTGGTCATCTCATCTCACATTCATTTCTCTATAGTTGATTCGAAGCATTTTAGAATAACAATTGAGTCCTCTTCTACTTCTAGAAATTCATCAAATGATCAAAACATCAGAGATAAGGTTAACACCATAAATATCAAGCATTTATAATCTCGTAGGACTCGTTAGTAGTAAGAGTTTGAAAATATACATGTGTACTCTAGCGAGTACGTTAACTTTATATGTTTATCAATTAGGAGTACCGAGTGGAGTGTCACAAACTAATATTGTGTTAGAAGAAAATTATACTGATAATAGATATACAGATGATGTGGTGAAAGCCAATGAACCACCAACTAATATGACCAACAACGACACACTATTTGAAAACTCGTGATGCAGGGCACGTTCGGGCTCCCTTTCAGGGTTTATCGAATTCCTTTGTTCTTTGTTCTTTGTGTGGTTTCTTTCATTCACAACGGTATCCGCCATCATTTGGTATCAAGAGCACAGGTTCGGGGAAAAGAAATCACGCAACTTGGAGAAGCCAAATCAAGAGAAACAAATACACTTGTTTCACTTCGTCATATTCTGCATAGTCGTGGGAGAATTGGCGGCACACATTCGTTCACCGTTGGATTTATGTGATTTTTGGGCACGAGGTTCAGGACACATTAATCTACAATCTTACCGTTCGGATTCGCGATTGGAGTTCTCTACAGGGAGTTAAACCTGCTCGAAGTTGCTATTTTTTCTGCTGAACTTTCTGATATATTGTCATTTTACCCTTCAATCTTCTCGAACCATTGAAACATATGACTTCACATATTGACCAATGTTGATACAAAAGTTGGGTGTTCCTTGTTTGGGTTCCTGTTCTCGTACCAATTAGACCTTAATGCTCTTGAGACCTGCGCACTAAGAAAGCAACAGACACCGTTAGGCTTATCGAGGGATTGTTTCCCCCGATTATCCTCCGGCGTGAGAGTAAGTAATCGATTTAGCGTTGTGAAGAGTTTTAGGGTTGTAAGTCGTACCTTAGACGAGAGCTATGATGCCCTATATATACACACGTAACCGATAAGGTTTCGTGTTCCTCACTCTTCGATGTATCCACCGATATCGGATATTCGATATATATCTCCTTATTTAGGAGATATCCTATATCTAATCCATAAATAGTTTTGGGTTTGGGCCTCGTGAGCCTAAACTGTTATCATAATGGCCCACTCGTGATGGGCTTAATGTTAGTGAGTCATGATATTCGGATTCGTGACCCGAATATAGACTATACGTCATCATGTCCCCCCAGTCTAGTGTGCGCAGGGTAAAACCTGCGGATGCTAGACTAATAACCGTGTCGAACTTATTTCCAACGCGTACGCGGGAAAAATGCAAAGTAAAACCGCCAAAAATACACGTAGGATGTATCTAGTCCAAAAAAAGTTCACTTTAAGTATCTCGGGAAATGGGGATGCTATCCACTTGTCCTGTACCGTTTCATATCCCAGCCACACGATTTGAGTTAGTGGGTTACACGTGTCGCGCATCTATGGTGAGTGGAATACTATATAACCACCTCCTCCTTTTACTGTGATTATCACAGTAAAAAGCGTTTATCTCCATTTGCAAAAGCTTCAAAACTTCTCTTCTACACACTCTTCTACACACTAGGTAATCAGCGCGTGCGCTTACTATTTAGAAAATATGGTACTTCAGTTACATGATTTCACCGCCGATATATCCGAGGGGGAACTGACGCAGTTCACCTCGGATTATTTTATCCCATTGGACCTGCACCCAGAGGTGCCAGGTCCCAATGACACCATCGCGGACTTCCCCTTTAGGAAGGTTGGGGTTTATACGCGCTTTTTTGAATGGGCGAAACAACGCGTACCCCTGTCCGTATTCTTGAGTGATATTCTCAATTACTACGAACTCCACATCTCCCAGTTGCACTGTATTGGCGCTGCGAAGATTTCTAACTTCGAGGTTAATTGTCGCTTTTTGGCGATTAACCCCACCGTCCATTTATTCCGCGCGTTTTATCATACGACGTGGTTGAATGGATGGGTCACCTTCTCCAAGCGCGTAGGTAAACTACAGTGTTATACGGAGAAGGTGGATTCATTGCGCCACTGGAGGGAGAAGTTCTTTTGGATCGATGCCGCTGTCTTTCCTTCTGACTTCGCATTTTATACCCGGGCTACCTTACCGAGGGATGAGCGCCCACTCGATGGATGGTACAACGCTGACCATGCGAACATCATCGATGAGAACTGCATCCCCATCAATTCGTACCCGGAAGAGTTCCTGGTGCACATGGGCATTAGCCGGAACTTCTTCCTGCCTGATTCGGAGGTGCCAACGTTCTTGGACGTGAATGTTCGGGGTGGGTGCTCATCCTTCATACTTTCTGTCGTATTAATTGTAAGCGCTCTCCTCTTTCCATAAGCTATGTAACATGTGTATTTGTTTTGTGTTTTCGCAGAAATGGATTTGTTCGGCGTTGTCCGCCTGGAGAAGCCCAGAACTGTTACGGTGGGGGTGCGCCCACTGAGGCAGGGTGAGACACCCATTCTGGCCGTGATTGCTGGGCGCGTCGTGGAGATGGCTGCTGAGGAGCCTGAGTGTTCTCCTTCTACGGCGTTGCAAGCGACGTCGGTGCAGAGTGTGGCCCCGCCGTTGGAATGGGCGCCAGATGCTGCGCAGCCTCCTCCTGAATCCGACAACATTGTGAGGATCATCGTGGATGATTCTGAGGAGGAGGGAAAGTAGAGCCAGCTGTTGACGCGCAAGCGTGCGCCTGCTGGTGGTTATGGTGAGGGTCCTTCCAAGAGGCCGTGTTCTGAGGCTGAGGAAGGTGCATCTTTCACGGATGCGCACATGGAGTAAGTACCCTCTGAATATTCATAAGCTTATATCAGTTTGTAGATTATCTCTAACTTTGATTCTTCGTTTTTGCAGTGTGGATGCTGAGAAGGCTGGAGAGGGCGCATCCACGACTGAGGTGGAGAAGGAAGTGGCCTCGTCTCCTCCCCCCATGTAAGTATTTTGGATAATATACTTAGAGTTTCTTGTATTCTTCTATTTTTTCATACGCTGACGTAAGTAATGTTTGTACTTCGTCTTCCGCGCAGTGAGCAGCCGGCTGAGGATGCTGGCGTACAAGATGGGAGTTCGTCGCCCTCGGTGAGTCCCTTTCTGGATGAGGGAGCTACGCCGAGGGACATAGGGGGGGAGTCCAAGTCTTTGGACTCCTTGATGGAGGAGTTGGCCTCCATTGCTGCGCGCCAGTCCGAGCTGGTGGCGCAGGTGAGGACGGGCTACGCTGGGGAGAGTAGCCGTTCTTCCTAGAAGGAGGAAGAGGTCGCCAGTCTGAAGGCGCAGTTGGCGGCTGCTCAGGCTGAGCTAGCGAGCTCTAAAGCTGAACTGATGGACTCCAAGGCTGAATTGGAGCGCGCAGATGTGTATGCGCGAAGGCTGGCCGATGGGAGGATTGCTCTTATGGCCCAACTAGAGNATTGCTGCGCGCCAGTCCGAGCTGGTGGCGCAGGTGAGGACGGGCTACGCTGGGGAGAGTAGCCGTTCTTCCTAGAAGGAGGAAGAGGTCGCCAGTCTGAAGGCGCAGTTGGCGGCTGCTCAGGCTGAGCTAGCGAGCTCTAAAGCTGAACTGATGGACTCCAAGGCTGAATTGGAGCGCGCAGATGTGTATGCGCGAAGGCTGGCCGATGGGAGGATTGCTCTTATGGCCCAAGTAGAGAAAGAGCAGGCCTCCTTTGTGCAGTACCAGGCCAAGTGCATGTGGGCGCTGAAGTACTTGGAGCGCAACAAGGCCAGCTTGTTCTTTCAGCTGGATGAGTTCCGCAGTGTTGTAGAGACTGCGCTGAAGAGGCAGGAGGAGAAGCTGCACAAGCTCAGCATTGAGTACGACGAGGAGTTGTATCCTCATATGGTTCAATCTGTAGCTGAGCGCAGGTAATTCTGTTACTTCTTTATTTCCTGCTTATATGTCTAGGCTTGTTTAATACACTAACACTTGTGTTATTTTTGTGTAGGTGGCTGATTAGCCATGGCCTTCGCGTGTCCGCCATGTGCACGCTTGACTCTCCAGAGGTCACCACGGCCTTTTGAAAGGTGGTGGAATGCGCCGTGGCGCACGGCAAGACCCTGGCTGCTGACAAGCTGGATGAGGCCAAGTTGTTGACCGTGCCGCTTGCTGAAGTTCCTAGGTATAAGGCAAGCGCCCATGCTGAGCTCATCGCTGTCATGGAAGAGCTGAAGAAGTTCGAGCTTCCCCATATCTCGCGGTTGGAGCGTGATCAAGATTATCCAATCAATGTGATCATGGCGGGGCTCACTTTGCCAAGGCATCTGCAGGATGATGCCGACCAGCAGTCGGACTTCTACCTGAAGCCTGACGTGGCGCAGTTAAAGGTACCTCTCTTTGCTCAACCGCGTGATATACTTAATCCATTCCTTATTGAGAAAGAGATACCTTTGCAGAGGTCCTTAACTGCTCACGCCTCCAGGCTTGCCAGGAAGAAGGGCGTCAAAGGGAAAGCCATTTTGTGCGGCCTCGGCGCAGCGCATCTTCCTAGGTCGGATGGTGTGCCTGTCACCGTGGCCACTGTTTCCCTCAGTGATGCTGAGTTGCTGAAAAGACTTAGTGATGCTAAGGAAGCAGCTTTTTGCGGGAGCTCCACCCAGCTAAGGCGTACACATAGCTTTTAGGCGTTGTACTTAGCATTTTTGAATAGACTTGTATAAACATTTTGTCTATATATGAAAAATTTGTTTGTACTTAGCATTTTCATAATTTCCAATTACTTATGCTTTTGTGTTTGAACTTGTTGTTCTTTTGTAAATACTTTGAACGCATGTTGTACATAACTTATGTATCTTTGTATTAAGACATCTTAAGTATCCAAGCGTGCTAAATAAAAGAAAAATCATAATCATGTAAGAATTTTACAAAGAAAGGACCATATTCGTGTATGGAAGCTTTTAACTTAGAAAGAAAAAATCACAGTCGTCTATGACTTTTTGTGAGTGTACTTGTCGTATTTGTGAATATTATTTTAAGGAATCAAGAGTCTTGGTTTCCTAAGTTGTTAAACGCGCACAGTGTGCAATATTGCGCATCCATCGTGGGGTGCGCAAGGAACTTGCGCCAACGTCTTGAGCGTAAGGTATTTAACAAGGATGCGTAATCCGAAGTTGATGGGTTTGCAACCCTTTTACTCAACGAGTTGTTTAGTAGGTTAACTCATCCTTTTTACCATCGTGGGTATAAGTAAGTGCATGCACGCCATGTAGGCTATAGGTAATGTAACCAACACATTGAAACATAAACAGTATTTAAATAACAATGTAAAGAAATTGTGTCGCGGAGTTAGCTAGAAACCAACGAATTTGAATTACTACTTGCAAGTTTTTGTAAAGAGAAAAAATACTTATCTAGATAAGGTAGAAAATAAAAAACTACATGGATCTTTTATTGGGGCACTTTCTAAAGTGCGTGAGTGTCCATGTTGGGCCGTAGCCTGTTCTAAAGATAGCATCTCTTGAGATTGCGAACGTTCCACGTTCGTTGTAGCTCGTAGCCATCCTTACCGCGCAGCTTGTACGCTCCGTTTCCAAGTGCTTCAATGACCTCGTAAGGTCCTTCCCACTTTGGTCCTAGCTTTCCAGTGTCTTCTGCGCGGCTTGAGTCGTTTTCGCGGTATACGAAATCGCCTGGTCTGAATGAAGTGCTTCGTACTTTAGCATCATAGTATCCTTTCATTCTTGATTTGGCTTTTTCTTTTCGTATCACTGCACGTTCANTCTTGATTTGGCTTTTCTTTTCGTATCACTGCACGTTCACGCCTTTCTTCCAGAAGATCCAAGTCTATGCGCCGCTCATCATCATTTGTGGTGATGTTAACTTCTGTTGTGCGGATAGTTGGCATTCCAATCTCAGCTGGTATCACAGCTTCTGTCCCATAAATGAGAGAGAAAGGAGTATCTCCATTGCTAACTTTGATTGTTGTTCGGTGCGCCCAGAGAATGTGTGACAGTTCTTCTACCCATCTTCCTTTGTGTCTGTCTAGACGCACTTTGATTCCTTCGCCCAGACTACGGTTCGCGCGTTCGACCAGACCATTAGTTTGTCGGTGAGTTACTGACGCAAAGTGTTGTGTGATGTTCAGTTGTTCGCACCAATCTTTAAACGGATTATCGCGGAATTGTTTTCCGTTATCTGAGATGATTTCTCCAGGTAATCCAAAGCGACATACTATGTTATCCCAAACGAATCGCTTAACTTGGTTGCCTGTAATCGTTGCTACTGCTTTCGCTTCAATC
>LBNU01027454.1:0-108558 GCA_014162995.1 Artemisia annua | reverse complement strand
TTCAAGTGTTCCTTATAGTTAGATGGCATGTAACTTAAATTTTATAGGGTATTTAATTTTGATGTGTCAATCAAAACATGTATAAAGATGCATGCACTCATCTTTATAACATTAGGGTTTCAAAACAATTTTTAATTACCAATTAGCAAGATAAAGTTAAAAGCTTTTGTTTGAGGTATTTGGTTCACCAATTAGAGAAGAACCATCAATTATCATCCACCGAAGTGGAATTGAGGTAAATCACCCTTAAGATGATATTGTACATCCAATGGTGATGTAAGTAAGACGTCTTAAACTAACTCATAAGTGCATGGAAACCAAAGGTAGACTCTAGGCTCTTTCCAAACCTTGTTTCCATCACTATGAATTCGCTAAAAAAAAACTTACTTGCACAACCATATGTACAAACACATCAATCAAACATAAAGTTTATAACTTTCATCTTAAAACATATTAAAAACTATTACAATACAAATCTCGTCGCGAGGATGCATTTAACGCATTACGGCATGTAAGGCCAACCCCTAAGTATGACACATAAGATTTCGTATTGTAAAGTTCTTAATAAAATTAGGTTTCACCATTATTAGTCCAATTAATTTTCTTTTCAAAAAATTACCCTTGTTATTGCTTACAACTTTGATAAACACATAACACATAGACAAGTAATTTAAAAGAAAACAAACAATCAACTAATAAATAATTAAAAGATGAAACAATTAGCCACATGCAAGCTTAATTAGATAAAACCCTAATTAAATCAATTATAGGTTTATAATGTGTATAATTAACTAAAGTTTTCACTTTGCACAAGTGAGCCACATCCATCGAATAATCGATTGCGTAAGCTAGAGTTAATTAATACACCACATAACAAGTAAATTGATTTTAATTACATTTGGGGTCTTCCCCAATTTTAGATTTATCTAATAATTAACATGTGAATCATGTACTAACAATTAAAACAATCAAACAATCCATGACTAACATGCATGTTTCGTCATGGATTCAAGCATAACACTTAGCAATTAGGTCACAAGATACGTTCAATTAACACATAAACTTATTAATGACCTAGGGACATCGGGATAACCCAAAATATCCCCTACAACTAAAACAAACGGGATAACCCAAAGTATCCCCTACAACTAAAACAAAGGAAATTACAACTATGACCAGTGAGGTTATGATTTCATGTTCAGCATTCATGTTGACCCGAATAACCAGAATGCTAAATAGGATATGGTTTCGGGTTAAATATTTGGCTAACTAGGTTCGGGTCGACCCATTTGACCCGAATTAAGGTTTCTTACTTTTTGAATATAGGTCTCATAATTAAGGTTTCTTACCTTTTTGAATATAGGTTTCATAAATAGTACAAATAGGCAAGTTTATGACCATTTTACTCATATTCCGATTAACCCGAACCTGATTGGATTGACTCGAGTGGACCCGACCAGAATCGACCCGAACCCGACTAACCTGAATTCAAATAAAGTCGGGTTCGGGTATGTTATTTTTAGCTTCGACCCAACGTTAACCTGACCCGAATTAATACGAACCCGACCCGATTAACACCTCGTCAGGACTCCTACCTTGAAGATGGTCGACTCCCGTTATGCTTTATGCACCACTGATATACATGTTGATGTGTTGAAATGAATACTTAATTAAGAAAAAATATACCTCCCTGCCTGAGCACTAACCAATAATATCGTGATATACTTAGTATCTTCATTTAATATCAATTATCAAAAAATTTAAAATTCAATTCATATTTATAATTTAACTCTTTTAATTTTTTTTAATTTTCTACTTTGTATTCAACTTTATGTAAATATCTGCCTGGCTTTGGTTGTTTTTGGGTGTAGCTTTCTTTGTTCTGGTATTGTTTTGAAGTATTAGTTTTCTATTTTGTTTAGTTTAGTATAGATTTTTTGTATTAGCCCACCTATGCCCCATGAGTATGTTTATGGTTTGCCATGGGTTGGTTTCTGTTTATTACTTGGTGGCAATTAAATTTACCTTAAAAAAAAAAACAAACAAACAAACAAAACTTTATGTATATATAATTTTTTTACCCTAATATTATTACCAAAAATTTTACTTTCTAAAATTTATCTTCTTCAACTTTTTATTTTGTATTCTTGGTGCGTTAGTTGAGAGCATTATAACCAAAGTCGCGAGTTCAATTTACAATGTCTTATGTTTAAAAATAGAAATTTACACGTATATATTTTTACACTAATAAGAATCATCAGCTGCAACACGCAGGCAACGATAATCCTAGTAAAATTCAATTAGTGAATTGGCAGAATACATAATTACTTCCTTGTTGGTATTCTTATAATGGTTAACGGTCACCATTCAACGAGACAAAATATGTTAGTTTTGGTTTAGTAAGATGGTTACGGGTTACAAATTTTGTACTACTACTTGATACTTGAAGGTGAGTTCTCTTTATACTTCAAACAATTTCGCCCCCACCGTTCTTTTAGAACAATCGTGTTTCGGGTTACCGACGAGTAAGGATGGCAACGGGGCGGGTTTGGGGCGGGGTGGCCATCCCCATCCCCAAACCCGATTACCAAAGTTCTCCCTAAACCGGCGCCGATCCCCATCGGGGATCTAATCGGGGTGCCCCGTTGGGGCGTGACGGTCCCCTAAACCCGCCCCGTATTAATCGGGGATCTTATCAGGATGTCCTCTTTGGGTGCAATTCTCGAAAAAAGCCGCACCATTTCACATTTATTGTTATTTTTAGACCGTTAGCAATAACGAACCTATTAATAATCAATTGCAAACAATCCTTATTAAGTTTTCAACGATAGTATTATACATCAATAATGATAAATTAAACCATCAAAAATTAAAACTTAAAAATATAAGACTAAACCTATTTGTATAATCACAATTTTGCATTCTTACATATATATAAAAAAACTAACAATATTAGAGTAATATTTTTTTTATTACGTAAACACTAACAAAATACTATACAGGTATAGATATATTTGTATATGTGTATATATTAATCGGGTGGGGCGGGGCAGGACGGGGATTCCCCGCTCCCCGCCCCAAACCCGATTAAAATCCCCGTTTAATCCCTAAACCCGCCCCGTAACCCGATTAACATGCCCCGCCCCGCCTCAATTAGTTCGGGTTTCCCCGTCGGGATCAGGTTTTTTTTGCCATCCCTACTGACGAGTTGCTTCCCAAGATACAATGAGGCAACACATGTAGTAGTAATCAACACTACACGAAGTGGTGATAATCCGGATGAACAATCGAGTTATCGAGAATTTCTAGACACTTCAAATAATATTTTAATAGCAATATTATTTTATAGCAACCGGGTGTAGTTGGAAGAGAGGGGTTTTATGTGTTTATTTTTGTTTTTGGATGATGAATTGATTAAGGTTGTATTTATAGGCCGAAAAAGTCACAACCATTCAGAATGGCCATTAGGCATTTTGGTTGGCCAAGGGCCGCAACCCTTGGCGTTTTAGATGGGACGTGACTGTTTGGTGGCCTGTAACCACAAGCAACATAATGGTTGGCCGGTAACTGCTCAGAATCATAACCGAGGGCTATCCGTTGATGCCAATAAGATTTTAATGGCTATCAAGCTACTCGTGGGTGCTTGGCACATTGGCTGGCAAAGTGCGCCATAAAACACCACTTTCACCCATTGGCCACGAACACGTGCACGATAAAGCACCATATGTCCCCTCCATACTTCCATTAATTAATTGAATGGTACAGTCGAAAATGAGAAAGAAAATAAGGGTGTCAAAACATCTATACGACCAAGATGGATATCTCACAAATTGGATTCGTAGCGTTCTTTTTGTTTGATCGGCCTTTCTTCTTTCTATAAGCAAGCTCCCTCCAGTTATTCAGGGCCAGATATGAGGATAATAAAAAATACCAATTGACAGTTTGTTTTTGATTCATCACTTACTATCATTTCTTCATTATAGATTGAGATCTTCTTCGAACTTGAGATGAAGGAACCGAATGACAAAAAATTAAGAAAAAAAAAAAAAAAGTTTTAATCACAAGTAAGAAATTCAACTTATAAACACCATTTCATTTGCTCTCCCTCCTATGTGGGATTAAAGCCCTCTTCCATGTTCCAAAGACCCAAACTTAAATACTTTGTTGTTTTGAAAATAATTAACCAACAAAATACATATTAATCAAGCCTCACCTTAATCTCTTTTTTTGTCATAATTTACCTTGATCTTTTATGCATATGAATAACTCACGTCAGCAGTCAGGTTGATCAACATGACTTGTTCATGTTTATGGATTCTATAATTAAACCAATTGCATTCTTAATGCCAACATCATCCATAAAATGTGACGGACGAGAAAAACAGGACAACATGAGTATTTATAAATTCAAAATGTAACAGTCAAGACAAAGAGTGACAAAGAGTAACAGACACAAACACCCCTTCAAAGCATCAATATTTGTATGTTCATTAAACTTGCAGCTTCAACATAAGCTTACATGAATACATTTCTCCACTTAGTTACCTTGATGGCCATACAATCACCAAATTAAACCTAAGGGCTTAACAACATGGACATAGATGACAATTTAATTTTCTGAACTTTTGCAGTGTCTTATAGCTGAAACAACACCTATGTACTCGATCTCAATGTAACCTCATTCCATTCCGAGCCTGCAACCCCTTCACTTCTGCAGTCTCGTGGAACATACAGAACCTGGAGCTTTGAATGGGCTGTATTCGGTCACAAAAGATGCTCATTAGAAACTTCTCATTTCTCTGTCTTAGCATCAGAGGTCGCAAATGGGTGAGCCCGATTGGGTAACCGGCCGGTTTGTCCAAAACACTCTATGCCCAATAATTGAACTTTTTTTTTTAATTTATAAACAACCAGTGGGTCAATTCAATGATACTCTAAACTTCAAAAAAGAAGGATTTAATTGGTTTTATGCAATTAAAAAGCAAACTTTTAGAACTTGTTGATTTAGCTATATTTTACCATTTTGATAGGGCACGTTTGTGTACAATTGTGTTGTTGAGAGACCACTTAGCCTTGGAACACTTGTTTAGAGGAAAGCATGTCTCTCAACGTTTGGTTATGAGGGTATAAATACCCCTACCTTATGGATAATAAGGTGTGTGTCAATATTCATAGTGTTGCGAGACTCTCTCCCTCTCTCTCTCTCATGGGTTAGAAGTGCTCACACCCACTCCCTCCCTCTCTAGATTATTATAGATGTAGAGTTAAGGTGACCAACTGAGTTAATCTGCCATCAAAATAGGTTAAATATGACTTATTCTTTTTTTTTTNTCAAATAATATTTTAATAGCAATATTATTTTATAGCAACCGGGTGTAGTTGGAAGAGAGGGGTTTTATGTGTTTATTTTTGTTTTTGGATGATGAATTGATTAAGGTTGTATTTATAGGCCGAAAAAGTCACAACCATTCAGAATGGCCATTAGGCATTTTGGTTGGCCAAGGGCCGCAACCCTTGGCGTTTTAGATGGGACGTGACTGTTTGGTGGCCTGTAACCACAAGCAACATAATGGTTGGCCGGTAACTGCTCAGAATCATAACCGAGGGCTATCCGTTGATGCCAATAAGATTTTAATGGCTATCAAGCTATTCGTGGGTGCTTGGCACATTGGCTGGCAAAGTGCGCCATAAAACACCACTTTCACCCATTGGCCACGAACACGTGCACGATAAAGCACCATATGTCCCCTCCATACTTCCATTAATTAATTGAATGGTACAGTCGAAAATGAGAAAGAAAATAAGGGTGTCAAAACATCTATACGACCAAGATGGATATCTCACAAATTGGATTCGTAGCGTTCTTTTTGTTTGATCGGCCTTTCTTCTTTCTATAAGCAAGCTCCCTCCAGTTATTCAGGGCCAGATATGAGGATAATAAAAAATACCAATTGACAGTTTGTTTTTGATTCATCACTTACTATCATTTCTTCATTATAGATTGAGATCTTCTTCGAACTTGAGATGAAGGAACCGAATGACAAAAAATTAAGAAAAAAAAAAAAAAAGTTTTAATCACAAGTAAGAAATTCAACTTATAAACACCATTTCATTTGCTCTCCCTCCTATGTGGGATTAAAGCCCTCTTCCATGTTCCAAAGACCCAAACTTAAATACTTTGTTGTTTTGAAAATAATTAACCAACAAAATACATATTAATCAAGCCTCACCTTAATCTCTTTTTTTGTCATAATTTACCTTGATCTTTTATGCATATGAATAACTCACGTCAGCAGTCAGGTTGATCAACATGACTTGTTCATGTTTATGGATTCTATAATTAAACCAATTGCATTCTTAATGCCAACATCATCCATAAAATGTGACGGACGAGAAAAACAGGACAACATGAGTATTTATAAATTCAAAATGTAACAGTCAAGACAAAGAGTGACAAAGAGTAACAGACACAAACACCCCTTCAAAGCATCAATATTTGTATGTTCATTAAACTTGCAGCTTCAACATAAGCTTACATGAATACATTTCTCCACTTAGTTACCTTGATGGCCATACAATCACCAAATTAAACCTAAGGGCTTAACAACATGGACATAGATGACAATTTAATTTTCTGAACTTTTGCAGTGTCTTATAGCTGAAACAACACCTATGTACTCGATCTCAATGTAACCTCATTCCATTCCGAGCCTGCAACCCCTTCACTTCTGCAGTCTCGTGGAACATACAGAACCTGGAGCTTTGAATGGGCTGTATTCGGTCACAAAAGATGCTCATTAGAAACTTCTCATTTCTCTGTCTTAGCATCAGAGGTCGCAAATGGGTGAGCCCGATTGGGTAACCGGCCGGTTTGTCCAAAACACTCTATGCCCAATAATTGAACTTTTTTTTTAATTTATAAACAACCAGTGGGTCAATTCAATGATACTCTAAACTTCAAAAAAGAAGGATTTAATTGGTTTTATGCAATTAAAAAGCAAACTTTTAGAACTTGTTGATTTAGCTATATTTTACCATTTTGATAGGGCACGTTTGTGTACAATTGTGTTGTTGAGAGACCACTTAGCCTTGGAACACTTGTTTAGAGGAAAGCATGTCTCTCAACGTTTGGTTATGAGGGTATAAATACCCCTACCTTATGGATAATAAGGTGTGTGTCAATATTCATAGTGTTGCGAGACTCTCTCCCTCTCTCTCTCTCATGGGTTAGAAGTGCTCACACCCACTCCCTCCCTCTCTAGATTATTGTAGATGTAGAGTTAAGGTGACCAACTGAGTTAATCTGCCATCAAAATAGGTTAAATGTGACTTATTCTTTTTTTTTTCTTATATTTGTAGAATCAATTAGGAATTCTTATGGCGGCTTCATATACAGAAATTTGGTAGAATGCATTTGATTTATGTATTTGGAACATTTTTGCAATAAATGATGAACAGTTGAGTGGTCTCAACAATTTCGATGCATGCACACTCGAGCATAAGGAAGGCAAAAAGACGTCCACCGCAAATCATTAACCTGAACTTTGATTAAAAGTTTATTCGGATCCAAATATCTATGACCAAATATCTTGCAAACTATCATTAAAGGAACAATTTATTTATTTATTTATTTTTTTTTATTTTGGTAATGTCCAACAAAACCCACCCCTCTTCGTGATTAGGGGAGTTATTGTTTATACAAAAGGAGGGATTACATTTAGAAGAGTATAATTGTGGGTTTGTAAGTAATGAAAAGTCAAAGGACTATAAAGAAAAAGAGAGGAGTCGGTGGTTTCCTCCCTCTATATATATAAAAGAAAAGGAAGCCAAAATCCATGATCTAAAAATTTTCCAATTAAATTAGCAGACGACGACGACGACGATTTGTTTGGATTTCAGGGTAAGAGAAATTTTTTTTATTGCAATCTTATTTTAAATTTTTCTATAGTAGTATATATTGCGAGTTTTGTTTATTATAAGAAGATTAGATTATTAGAATCGATTTAGGATGAAGAAAAGGACTAGACGACAAGTAGTTCCTCCGGTGGAATTGATTCAGCGTATACAATCGTTGTTGCCTTTAGAAGAAGCCGCAAGGACTTGCATCTTATCCAAGTCATGGCTACACGCTTGGTATACCATCCCAACTCTTAAGTTATATCGTCCTGAACCATTTAAGTTGTTTTCAACCGATGAAAACGAAACAAAGTACAACAACCTCATTCATACTACTTTGCAAAGGTATCACCTAGACAACATACCTATTCAATCTTTTCATCTTCAACTAAGCATTGTTAACAACAACAACCTTAACCTTTCACTTAAATGGATTCAGTCTGTAGTTTCCAAAAGCAGTCTCAAAGACCTTTCACTTAACATTGGTGTTTTTAATATTGATTCGGTGGTTACATTGCCAAATGAGTTATTCTCTAGTCAAAACCTCGACACTATTAATGTAACAGCAGCATACGCAACTACTGATTTTAACAACTTTCGACTTCGGATTCCTCCTGCGGCCATCAACTGTGTCTCTCTTCGTCTACTTGACCTGGAATGTGTCATTATAACACAAGACGTTTTTCATGACTTATTGTCTACGTGTACCTTACTTGACAAGATTAAGCTTTCCTGTTGTGAGGGCTTGAAGAATTGCAAGGTCAAAAACCTTGTTCATCTTCGTGAATTGGATATTCTATCGATAGAAGAGGACGATCTTTGGGAGATCAATAACCTACCAAGTCTTACCTCCTTTTCTTACCGCTCACTATTAGGAGGTTGGTGGAAGCCTAGACCATTTCAAATGGATTCCTTACCAAGTGTGACACGATTACGTATCCACGGTGTCATGATAGACAAATCATTTTTTGACACAGTCACATCCAAATTCCCTTTGCTTGAGAGTTTGACACTTGGAATTGGGCAATGGGGACACGAAAATATGGATATCACTAGCCTTTCGCTCAAGTGGTTGACCCTTGACGTAACTGAAAGCGGGCCGGTCAACATAAAAGTTTATGCTCCAAGGTTACTTTCTTTCGTCTATGATGGCGCTCACATGATACCTGGTCTCATTTTTTCAACCATTGCTCCCGAGCAAATCAAGCTTACTTTCAGTTGGAGGGAACCTATGGATGGTTCCTTCTTTCTCAAGATGAGGGAAGCACTTAATTCATCTAGCAAGTTTGACATTAACATATCTCATTACAACCTTGATTCAGTAGTGCCCTGGAACATTGATGTGGATGATCTTAGAAGAAGGATCCCGTCTCCGCCGCTTACGAACGTTCAACTTTCACTTGTAACATGTTTAGATGAACGCGTGTGGGAGCACTCACGATTCTTCGATGCATTCTTTTCGATTTGCCGTCCGAGTTACATAAGGTCCTCTAACCTAGCTATAAGGAAGCTGATGGAAGGGAATACGACTGATCTAAAAGATATTCAATTGCAAAATCCACATAATGGAAAACCGGAAGCTCTAACCAGTTCTTGGAGAAGCCTTCTCAACAAATTGACTGGTCATTCTGACCTTGAGTGCAAGCTAAGTTGGCTTCCTCAATAGAACATTTGGTTTCGATTTGCTAATGTAATATGTCAGTTTTGCAACGTTTTGTGCTTGTTGATTTGTTTTTTTGCACTTTCTTGTAATAGTAACATTTAATGCCAAAGTCTACGTGTTTGATTTGCAACATCCGGAGTCATGAAATTCTGCTTTTAGATGAAAAGTTAGCTCTTAATTTAATAATAGAACAACACCATTTTTCTGTAACTAATTCCATACAAATGTAAACTATGCTGGCTGGTTTATAATTACATGAGTAACTCGTCTTTTGCTAATGATATAACATACAACATACCATTAGATTTGAGCAAACACGTCAAATATCATGAAACTTGCAATGTTCTAAGCAGTTCACAGATATATAAGTTGCTTAATCATCACTTTATAACTACGTGGACTAAAAAAGAAAATGCACCCAATGACTCAAATTAAAGACTTTCCAAAAGCATTGCAGTTTCAACAAAATATATTAAGTTAGACCTGTAACCCAATCTGATCACATCATATATGTATGATCACAGAATCATTTCTCGTAGCAGACATATAAATACTAATGGCTGTGTTCATTTACTTAATTTAACCCTCCTGTACTCCCTTAGATACTAAACTGTTCATGTGAATCCTAGTGACTTGAGATATTCCAACCAAAACTGCTATGTGTGATATCTACATAATGGAGCAGGCATTAGGATTCTCATCGCTGAACATCTGTGGCGCATATACAAGACCTGGGGGAACGTTTGGGTATGACAAGCCTATGTTCTTCCCGTCTTTGCCCTTGTCTTTCTTCTCACGGTCACCATCATTATGATTCGGGTTCTGGCCCTTCTGTTTCTTTTGGTCACGATATCAGATGGAAAAAGTAAATCACAAACATCAAGTAGGATTGCAACAAGAATATCACAAAACAAGAGAGATTTTCTGATTTATTTATCTCTTTAGAGATTATATACATATCTTAGCATCATGCTTTCAACAGTCTTTCGAGCGTCACTGTAAGAGATATGGAGATTGGTGGTGCAACCAGGTGCTTCGGGTTCCTCTGCTCCATGACAATCATAGAATTTGGCTGTGTAGGGTGGATCATCAGGTCCCAGTTCATAGTACATGCAAAAAGTGCAAAATACATAGAGTAGATCATCAGGTCTCAGTTTCTCAAACTAAAGGTTGTAACCATGGTTATCCAAAAGATATCGTATGTACATTCTCTACCAAAAACAAAGAAAAGGAAACGAAAGAAAAAAAAGTGAGTTTCTTTACAACAACCCTATGGTTTTACTATCATAACATTATCTAGCAAAAACATAATTTTTCAACTTTTCTAGGGTTGAATTTAGCTAACGAAACTGCAGAAATGATGCCTCAGTCGTTTACCAAATGAAAACGAGTTGAACATTCTTCATGGAGAGAAAAAAACCCAAAACAACTCAAATGGTGTCAAAGGAAGCCACATAATGTATATGGTCTAATAACTCTTTTGCCCTTTTAAGCTTACTTGATTCTTTTGAACAGATTAACTTCCCTTGATTTAACAAATTTCTTTTATAATGGTTAACGTTCACCATTCAACAAGACAAAATATGTTAGTTTTGGTTTAGTAAGGTTACGGGTTACAAATTTTGTACTACTACTTTGATACTTGAAGGTGAGTTCTCTTTATACTTCAAACAATTTCGCCCCACCGTAAAAGAACAATCGGGTTTCGGGTTTCCGACGAGTAGGGATGGCAACGGGGCGGGTTTGGGGCGGGGTGGCCATCCCCATCCGCAAACCCAATTACCAAAGTTCTCCCCAAACCGGCGCCGATCCTTATCGGGGATCTAATCGGGGCACCCCGTTCGGGCGTGATGGTCCTCCAAACCCGCCCCATATTAATCGGGGATCTTATCAGGATGTCCTCTTTGGGTGCAATTCTCGAAAAAAGCCGCACCATTTCACATTTATTGTTATTTTTAGACCGTTAGCAATAACGAACCTATTAATAAGCAATTGCAAACAATCCTTATTAAGTTTTCAACGATAGTATTATACATAAATAATGATAAATTAAACCATCAAAAATTAAAACTTAAAAATATAAGACTAAACATGTTTGTATAATCACAATTTTGCATTCTTACATATATAAAAAAACCAACAATATTAAAGTAATATTTTTTTATTACGTAAACACTAACAAAAGACTATATAGGTATAGATATATTTGTATATGTGTATATATTAATCGGGTGGGGCGGGGTGGGACAGGGATTCCCCGCTCCCCGCCCCAAACCCGATTAAAATCCCCGTTTAATCCCCAAACCCGCCCCGTAACCCGATTAGCATGCCCCGCCCCGCCCCAATTAGTTCGGGTTTCGGGTTTCCCCGTCGGGTTCGGGTTTTTTTGTCATCCCTACCGACGAGTTGCCTCCCAAGATACAATGAAGCAACGCATGTAGTAATCATCAACACTACACGAAGTGGTGATAATCCGGATGAACAATCGAGTTATCGAGAATTTCTAGACACTTCAAATAATATTTTAATAGCAATACTATTTTATAGCAACCGGCTGTAGTTGGAAGAGAGGGTTTTTATGTGTTTATTTTTGTTTTTGGATGATGAATTGATTAAGGTTGTATTTATAGGCCGAAAAGTCACAACCATTCAGAATGGCCATTAGGCATTTTGGTTGGCCAAGGGCCGCAACCCTTGGCGTTTTAGACGGGACGTGACTGTTCGTTGGCCTGTAACCACAAGCAACATAATGGTTTGCCGGTAACTGCTGTCAGAATCATAACCGAGGGCTATCCGTTGATGCCAATAAGATTTTAATGGCTATCAAGCTACTCGTGGGTGCTTGGCACATTGGCTGGTAAAGTGCGCCATGAAACGCCACTTTCACCCATTGGCCACGAACACATGCACGATAAAGCACCATATGTCCCCTCCATACTTCCATTAATTAATTGAATGGGACAGTCGAAAATGAGAAAAGAAAATAAGGGTGTCAAAACATCTATATGACCAAGATGGATATCTCACAAATTGGATTTGGAGCGTTTCTTTTGTTTGATCGGCCTATCTTCTTTCTATAAGCAAGCTCCCTCCGGCTATCCAGGGCCAGATATGAGGATAATAAAAAATACCAATTGACAGTTTGTTTTTGATTCATCACTTACTATCATTTCTTCATTATAGATTGAGATCTTCTTCGAACTTGAGACGAAGGAACCGAATGACATAAAAAACAAGTTTTAATCACAAGTTAGAAATTCAACTTAATTAGGATCACATTTTTGATGTTTAAGTACACTTTCTATAATTATAATCATCAAAAAGGTGTAAGTATGAAAATAACGAGTTCATTAAATGTAATTTTACACAAATAATGAATCTTAAACACAACCCATAGGGTTGTGGTTAGCATAAATATATGAAAATGAGAAAAGAAATTAACAAAGGATACTAATGAAGTAACGAATGAATATTGAATTGACAGACTTTCTGACGGGCCAAGTTGAGCTGTTGAGTGGGTGTGAAAGAATTAAACAAAAAACAAAAAACTTAAAAAATGTATAATAAATATGAAAGAGAGATTCGATCATATACCTTTTCCACTATGCTACATATACCTTTCGTTATATTTCCGGCTTTTAGTAGAATATATACTGTATTATACTAGACCTGAAACTGATGCCCCCCACACACTTGCTGCCCTGGGCCATCGCCCTTACCGCCCACTACCAGATCCGGGCCTGTTGAGCGGTTAGGTCATGATTTCATGTTCAGTATTCATGTTGACCCGTGAGGTCATGATTTTATGTTTATTATCCATATTAACTCGTAAGGTCATGATTTCATGTTCAGTATCCATGTTGACCCGTGAGATACTGATTATATGTTCACTATTCATGTTGGCCCGTAAGGTTATTATTTCGGGAAAATTCCTTCAAAATGCATCATACTTGCCACAAATGTTACTTCCGTGTACTGAACAAATTTTTTCTTTTATATGGGTACTAAACTTTCATTTTTTTGTCTTTGGTATGTACTTTGTGACATTTTTGCCCCTAGAATTATTAAAAATCCAGGGGCAAAAATGTCTCAAAGTATATCAAAAATACCAAAAAATGAAAGTTCAGTACCCATATAAGGAAAGGGTTAATACACAAAAAAGTTACTAAACTTTACAAAAAAGTTCGCCTAAGTTACTCAAGTTTCAAATTGTTCAATTAAGTTATTGTTCTACGTTCTAAATGACAAAAGAAAATTTTAGGAAAAAGAAAAATATTTTTTGGCTTTTTATTTAATTATTATTAATTAAAAATTATTTGTAACTATTTAAAATAAACTAATATGCAATTTAATATGAAATAAAGTAGAAAAATAAAAATTTAATTTTTATAATTATAAAATTACCTAAAACTAATTTTAAAACTGAAAAATATTTTTGGATTTTTTTTTATGAATTATTATCAATTAAAAAGGATTTAAAAATACTTAAAAACTATTTTTAATTAAAAGAAATAGTAAATGACCTTAAATAATTATGAAATTTTTATAGAAATTCCAAAATATTATTTTAAGGCTAGGAAAAATGAAATTACCTAATTTGAAACCCTAATAAGCACTTTTGGAACAATAAGCAGTTTACTAATAAGCATAAAATAAGCAATTAAGCACTTTAAGGCACAAAAAGCTCTGGAACAGTGGAACACACTCAAAACAACTTATTGTACTCAAATAAGCACTCAAGATAGCCAAATAAGCACTAAGTAAATTGGATAGAATAATCAGCTAAAGGGCTTACTTTGGAGCTTAATTTCTAGCTCTTAATAAGCTGTTCAGGGAAAACTAAAGGGGGCAAAAGAAATACTACCTAACAGAGAACCTAAAAAATGCAAAAGCCCTAATTCTCAACACCCAATTGAAGCTCAATTGAAGCCAAGTTCAGCAAGAGAAACCAGATTACAAGAAAGATAGAGTAGATTTGACTTTCTATTGTGCAACCTAGGTTTGACTTTTATGAATTTCAGTAGCTTAGATCTTCTCTAAAATGTTGTTTGAACTTATTTAAGCACTAAAAACACAAACATAAGCACAAATAGCATATATTCAAGAAAGTTGCAGCAACAGTAACACCATTTAGTTCGAAGAAATGAGAGTTAAGAGCAATATTGACTTTCTACTGTAAAACCTATCTAAAATATGCTATTTCTAATCCAACCTATCCTAGTGCAGTCTAAGTGTGCAAAGAACACAGCAAAATCTCAACATGAGCACACGAATAACTACAGATCCAAACACCCTTTAATAAGCTAGTTTACACTAAAAGTCTAGTATTAAACCTATAACCTACTAATATTAAGCTCAAAACATATTACCTATACTAATCTGAACCTAATGAAGCATAAAAAACAACAGATAACAACAAGAACATGAAAAAGCAGATTATGCTAATTAAGGGCAGTAAGGATAAACTAAAACTACCAAGACTATCAAACATGCATAATAAATAAATAAACACATAAACAAGCACAACTAAACAAGATTAAGCACAGTAATAAGCAGAGAAATAAGCTGATGCAAATAAGCAGTTTCAAATAAGCTAAATGGAGAATTTTGACTTACAAACAAAGGCAAAAGTTTACACCCCAATTCACTTTCCAAACTATCCCAATGCTTCCCATGAAGCTCTAACCCATGCTCCACAGCTTCTTCTTCTTCCTTCTCATTTTCTTGGGTTTTTTTTTTTTTTTTTTTTTTTTTTTTTTTTTTTTTTTTTTTTTTTTTTTTTTTTTATTTTTTTTATTTTTGTAAACTGAAAACAGATCTTAAAGGGTCTTAAGATTCAACAAAACAAAATTTAAAGAAGCTACGTATCACTTAGCTTGTAAGTAAGAAATTCTAAAAAGAACTTAAAATAATTTTTGCAATAATGAAGGAATTTAAAGACAGGAAAATAAAAGACTTAAACTAAAATTTTCATTAAAATGATTGAAGAGTACAATAAAAAAAGACTTAAAATGTAACACCCCAACCCGACAAGGGTCAAAATGTCACATTATGGTGCCAAATCAGAACATGCCAACGCAAGAGGAAGACTTATAAACATAAAGTGACAAAGGTACACTAAGGGTACAAAAGAAATGCTAACTCTATACAAAAAGAATTACAAGTCCAAACAGATCTAACTGGATCAAAATCTAAGTCCAAAGCAAATGGGCTTCTAATCATCGGGTAGTCCACTAATGCTCCTATGCACTCTTCACCCAACCCAGCTTCCAACCTAAAACCTGCCGCAGGAAAAGAAATGCGGCTGAGCTTAAAAAGCCCAGTGAACAGATATATAGCAAAACTGATAATCAAAACGTATATAAGTAATAGAAAGGGAAATCATAAGCTCCTGCTGAAAAGAATATCATCTGTCAAATGCATAAGAGATTAACATACATTGAACGAATATCGTAAGTCAAAGGAAAACGAAGTATCAAAGATATATCACATAAGCATAATCATAAGGAAAAAGGTAATGAGTACGTATCAACAAAGAACCGTCTAAACAAGGTACTTGAATAGACAAACGAACATAGGAAAGCCACGAGCCGACCTACCGAGGTACTCGATAGATCTCCTACACATAATCATATATCCGTCAAATCATAAGTGTACGAAGAGGAGCGACCCCTAAGTACCAGAAGTGAAAGGGGTACAAGGCACGTACAGCCAGTCACTAAGCCATAACATATCACATCATATCATACAAATCCTAGGATGCATCCATACGCTCCCTGAAACAGAATACATATACAAGTGCAAGACTATGCATATATATAACAGAATGGCCATAAGTGTGCACATAATCATATAATCATATCATAACAGAAGGGAACGCCGGGGACTAATCACACCGCCCCAGATAGTGTCATGCCACCGGTGCCTCGATGACACGCCCATGGTACCTCCATGAGTAGAATAAAAACTCGGGCATACTAACATACATATCAGAACGGAGCAATCAATAAACAAAGCAATCATAGCATATCAATCAGAATATATTAACAGAATCTCATATCAGTGAGATAGTAATCAGATCATCATAACAGAATGGATAGCAAACAGAATCCTATCAAAGGATGATATCAAACGAATTATATTATAGCAAACGAATCAAAGTCAAAGGATCGAAAAGTCATGAGATCGGAACCCTTACTGAGAAAGGGTAGAATATCTGTACCTTAAGCCGGCAACAAAATCATATCATAATATAGGAATAGGAAGTCACTCCTTCTTCAGCGAATCTACACAGATTAATGATCGGGCTCATTATTAATAAGATATTTTAGATCAGATTACTCGTTTAGTCGGCTTTCCATTCTTAGTAAATTTCTATTGATAGCAGCTTTCTCGAATTAGTAATTTTATACTTTAAGATTATAATTGACAATTAATAATATTTAAGGGTTAAAAACAATTATAGTAGTTTAGAGTTAATTATGTCAATTTAGTATAGTTTAAGGTCAGTGTAAATTATCAAAATTAAAAATGCCAAATAAAATTATTTTTAAGTTCATACTCTAATTTTATATTAAGATGATAATTTTAGACCCCGTCATTCATAATTTATTAACGTATCCTTGACATCATTTTAGACCGCGACGACCAAAAATACATTAGTTCATACTCAACATCTGTTTATACACATGCTCGTAGTCTTATACCTCCCATGTTTCATAAGTTGTTAATATGTTTTAATCCATTATATACTGATCCTTCATCAAAAGTACTTTACTATTTACCTTTATCACAAGTACCAAATATATTTGAGTAATCTCATATAAATTAGTTTCTGCATTAATCAAGTTCAGTTAGCACAAAATGAGAATAATATTAATTGTTTAAGATGGTGCATGTCTCATATATTTTCAAGATTCTTAAGGCTGTAACAAAAGTTGGTCAAAGAGAAAAGACAACCAGTACTCGACATATCGTTTATCTTACGTTAACCTTTATACATATACTCGAATATTTAGTATAACGATTTGTTTTTAAGTCTATGAGATTTATTTTATCATATGTACGTATGCAAGATTTATATAACCAGGTTTTCGTATAGAGTTTCATGAATGCATGCAATCCATTCTTTTTCGTTTTACCTTGTTACAGAAACGTAGCCGAAGTCGATTCGCACCCTTAATCTATTTATTATTTCATGCAATTCAAAATAAAAGTAAAACAAGAATGCCATTTTTCTCTTCTTAGCTCTATATCATTAGATGGAAACATGTTTTATAGATCGTATATATGTAGGTCACAACATGTTCAAAAACAGATTGTTATGGCTTGTAATGGTTATAAACTTGTCGACATGAGGTCCTGTAAAATACGATTCAAACGCTGCCTTATAACTCGACACAAACAGATTTAAACAGTCCAAGCATCAAGATTATCGAACATGTTTTCTATCATCCTTTCATGCGACTCATGGTATCATTTTATGTGAATAACATCTCGATCAGATTTGATTCAGTTTTACATGTTATATATGTGTATATGTTGAGCACATGTCGAGAGAACAAAGAACAAAGACGAAGGTAAAATATACCTCGGGTCGATAGTGATGACGAAACGAGAACCGAAGAACCCAAGCACAGAACCCAAACTGAAACCTGATTGGAACCAAGGCTAATGTCACATCGCGATCACCCACATTTGTTTACCCACGAACCCGATCACCTCCTTTGCTAGGACCTTCGTACAGCTTCCTTGTTGTACCACTTTGCACCCGATCCATAACTCGATCCAGTGAGGGTTTCCAGGTTTAGGCTTTTAATATATATCATGCTATACGAATGGAATGAAACGTGTGAACAGAAAGAAGACATCCTGTGGTTGTTTAGGGTTTTTTTTGTTTCGGTTACTGAGTTTTGAAAGAAAATGATATACAAATGAAATAGGTTAAGATATGCCAAAGTTTATATAGGTTCGAATGGGAGAAATAAATAAATGGGAGGTGAATATTATTTAATAATAACTATTAGAGAAAGGCTTTATCAACTTAGGAAAGTTAGAAATTTTGGGTCGAAAATCAAGGGTAATTGAGGATAGAGTTTAGCAGATTTCATGGGTGATTAAGAGAGTCATTAAGTGAGTGATTTATCAAATATAAGTTACCATAAATGGAAAATAATATGTGTGCACTAAGTTAAAATACAATCGGTCCTAGCAACCTTGCTAACGTGTGACATTATTAAATGTGCACAAATTTTATTATCATAAGTTTTATTATTTCGTATGACGTATATCATTCACATTTTAACGAATTAAATACGTAGGTTAAAATCGGAATGAAATGTTTTAGGTTGTTTAACGTCTCTTCAAAAGTTTAAATTTGAGGGGTATTTTGGGTATTTTACGCATTCAGAAAATCTGGGTTTTACAATTCTTCCCCTCTATAAAGAAAATTTCGTCCGCGAAATTGAAGTCATTAAGGTATAAGGAGTCGTAGCAATTTACAAAATATCTTCACAAATATCCTCACGCTCGGGGAGGTTCTTCCAAAATCTTCACAGCGACATAGTTTCTCATGACTCGATCCAATAGAACATAATCATAACAATTCTCATCCCAATGGATGCGAAGCATATGTGTAGCAGATGACAGATGACAGATAAAATTCTACGAGGAGATATATGAAGCACATAAACCTACAAAGCAAACATAGTGGTAGAACTAAACGATAAACCTTCATTAACTCCCATTGAAATCCGAACGAATAAAGGAACTTGCCAAGATCGAAGGAGTACCAACAAATCATCAAACGTATCCAAAAGTCTCATAATAATATGGAGAAAAAAAATCGTAGTGACGATCACAACATAACTAAAAATATCCAAAACGTATTGGGAGAGCAAAAACGATTCTCTGTTCCACTCACTGTAGATGCGCCATGAAGCTTGACCCATCTTCTGCCGAAGGAATCTCTGCCGATCTTTCAAGCAAGCCGTCCTAGTTGATGCTCTACTATAGCTCCTCTCATGTCGTCCTTCCTGCCGGACGCGGAAATCTCTAATGCAGTCGCCACCATCTTCACGTCATCCCATCCAGCTCCAGCCAACTGCTTCTCTCGTTCTTCATCCCGCAACAGTTACTCTTCGAGAATGTCACAGAGGCTTCTTTCGAACGTAGAATGTCAACACAAAATACAAAGATGATACTCGTGTTTCTCTTTCATCTCTGAATATACTAAAATGTCATACCATGACAATTTTTCCAAGTATTCATGAAAGACACGATTGATCGATTCCATAGGAATAGTCGGAAAGGTAACCAATACAATTGGCATCACAACACTCATAGAAGATCATACGAATACGAAAAGAAATTCTAGGAATATCTCACTCTTCACACAAGACATGACACGATTCAGCTCCCAGCAATAAATACCATCATCATTTTCCTCCACGAATAAAACAAANTTATTTAATAATAACTATTAGAGAAAGGCTTTATCAACTTAGGAAAGTTAGAAATTTTGGGTCGAAAATCAAGGGTAATTGAGGATAGAGTTTAGCAGATTTCATGGGTGATTAAGAGAGTCATTAAGTGAGTGATTTATCAAATATAAGTTACCATAAATGGAAAATAATATGTGTGCACTAAGTTAAAATACAATCGGTCCTAGCAACCTTGCTAACGTGTGACATTATTAAATGTGCACAAATTTTATTATCATAAGTTTTATTATTTCGTATGACGTATATCATTCACATTTTAACGAATTAAATACGTAGGTTAAAATCGGAATGAAATGTTTTAGGTTGTTTAACGTCTCTTCAAAAGTTTAAATTTGAGGGGTATTTTGGGTATTTTACGCATTCAGAAAATCTGGGTTTTACATTAAAACAAAAAAAAAACTTTTAAAACCTAACTCTGGAGACTTACATATCATGTTCTATTTATACTAGTCCTTTAGGGTTTCATTGAGCTCCTTTGTCTTCATCCTGTGTGCTTGTTCTGTGAGAGAGAGCAGCATAGGGTCACATTTGTGTTTTCATGGCTTCAATCATAGCCATCCATTCATCTTGGTCTCCAAGTTGTAAATATTAGCCGTTTGATCATTTTTAAGCCAAGGATTGATGACTTGGACTTGTAATCTTGTGGAGGAAGGGAACAGTAGCATGTGAATGGTTTGGAGTGTTGTGGAGTGGGGCAGAAGAGAGGAAAGTGACAGGGGTCTGGTCTTTGGCGTTTTGGAGGGAAAGGGTATTAGCAGGGGTTCAAGGGGGTTTAGCAGAGGTTTAAGTAAAAAGGGTGTGGGTCTGTTTTTGTTAATGGGTTTGACTTCGTTGTTTGACTCAGGGTGTTGCGTGGGTTTATTGTGTTACGGGGTATAAGGTTTAGCAAAAAGGGATGGTGGGCTTGTTCTAAGTTTTGGGCCAGTGGTGGGTAACATGGTGTAGTGGGTTTTGTTTTAGTAATAATGGGTTTATGATAAATTGGGTGTTGGGTTATAATGGGATGGGTTAATGTAATTTTGGGTGAAGTGTGAAATAGGATCCGATTATAGTAGTAAAATTAACCAAGGGACCAAAAGTGTATTTTCTGAAAATATGAGGACCATGGCTGCCAATCTCCAATGTTATTATTCCAAGGGTTCTTTTGTGACATTCTTTGATTAACGAGGGCCATTGTTGACAAATCTCCAAAATATCTTCATAAGGACCAAAAGTGACAACTTTGAAACTTAAGGGACCAAGTATGTAATTTCTTCAAACTATGCTCCAAGGGTAGATTTTGCAAATCTTTGAATCTCCAAGGTTGACTTTTGAGTTTTTGACCAATTAGCTTCCCAGCTCCGGCTTTTTGACACTTTTCCAATTCTCGTGCTCGTTTTGTCATTTTCTCGTGATTTTTTTGTCCTTTTCTTATAAATCCGTACCTGCACATTCAAAAACACAAAAACACGAATATTTGGTAATTATGGGTTAGTTTTTGGTCTATTTGGTCGGGTTTTGGTCAATAAAAGGTATGTGAAAATACACATACCAGCCACCACTCACTCACTTTCCCAAATTAAATCCCTTCTCCCCTAAATTTAATGAGGGTTCATATTTTCTTCTCCACCAAAAATTGAAACACACATTTCACTACTATCAATGGCTATGGTTTGTGGCTGCGGTGAGTTAGCTAAATGTCGAACCTCTTGGACACAGAATAACCCAGGTCGAAGGTTTCTTGGTTGCCCGAATTACATGGATCCTACAAGGAATTGCAATTATTTTAGGTGGGTTGATGTTGAGTTACCAAATCAATGGTATCAACATCAAATGTATCAGCTTCATTTCAATTTGTCAAATGTGCAAAATGAGATTGTTCAGTTGAACAATCGAAACTCAAGGACTGCAATGTATAACAAGATCTTGATAGTGTTGGTGTTGGGCATGTTTCTGTTTAGGTTTGTTTATGTCCATGTTGTTGTTTAGGTTTGCTAGGTGTGGTGCTAATGTATTTTGGTTAGTATGTATGAAAAGAAGGTCTGTATGTAGGGTATGAAGGTGTGGTGATGATGTATTTTGGTGACCTTGTTTAATGAAGTTTATGTTAATGTACTTTTATGTTGTTTACTTTTTGTTGTTACACTTGTTATCCAAGAACAATATCAAAAGCACATAATATGTAATTGTAACAGATAAAAGAACAATTTCAAAAGCACAACATATGTAGGAAAAGCACCATACATAGATTAAAGTTGCCCAAATGAAGCCAAAAGATGGGCAAGTTAATAGAGTTAAGTACTTTAGTTTCTTTAGTTTTTGGATAAATGGTTATCCAGAAACAAATGAAACTTTGTACTTCAAGAGTTAATTACATAGTGTGCATCCTAAGGTTGTTAATTACATACTAAAGAGTTAAGTAGCAATGGTATATATACCATTCAAAACAAGATCATAATGGCAAATTTACAAAATTGCCTAACATTTGGCATGCCATTTTAAAGTTAACTGAAATTAATCCAAGACCATAGCATCATCAGGTGTTAAACCTGGTCCAGGAGGAGGTGGTTTGTTGAAAAGAATCTGCTTGATCCTTTCTGATTGTCTCCTTATCACTGGTGCAGCTTCATGTTGAGGTTCATTTTGTTCTGCTTCAGCTTCAATTACAGGTTCTTCTTGTTGGTCTTCAATTGCAGGTTGTGAAGCACTATTTGGAATTTCTTCTGGTGTGCCTTCATTTGGCCATGCAGGTACTGGTAAACCATGCATATTCTGCAAAACAAACACAAACATGAAATTAATGAAAACACAAACATTTTGGTTAATAACAAGTTAACTGAAATTAAACATTGATCTTACCCCTAACATTGCTTCTCTAGTATCTGAATCCCAGGAAATCCCAAATCCAATTGGGGACCTAGAACTTGATCTCACAACACCTCTTCCACTTGCAGACCCACCCCTTGAACTCACACCATCACTTGAAGACCCTCCCCTAGTCCTAACACCACCCCTGCCACTAGCAGACCCCCCCTTGAACTCACACCACCACTACAGACCCTCCTCTTATCCTAACACCATCCCTGCCTCTAGCAGACCCTCCCCTAGTCCTAACACCACCACCACTAGCACCCCTTCCCCTAGTCCTAACAGCTACACTAGTTGGTGTTTCTTCATCAACTAGTGTATCTTCAACTGTTGTTTCTTCCTCAACTGTTTTTTGTTCCTCAGTTGGTTTTTTTGGACAGCCTCTTTTATTGTGGCCTGCTTGCTTACAGATTTGGCAATGAACCACTTGACCCTTTCTACTCAACCTTGTTCTATTTCCACCACCTTCACTAGGATCCATCTTTCTCTTGTGTGGTGGCCTTCCAGGCATTCTCCTTTTGATGGGATGCAATGGTTTCTGATAACTGGTTTTGGGCCATTGATCCATGCCATTCATGGACTCAATGTAAGTGCTATAAGCAGCTTCATACAAACCCTTCTTATACCAATCTGACACAAAATCCTCTGGTTCTTTATGCAAGAAATAGATGGCAGCAACACCATGTTCACAAGGGATTCCGGTTAGTTGTCAACCCCTACAACTGCAGGTCTTTAATCTTTCATCCACCTTAAAAGCTTCAAACCCATCTCTGATTTCAAACCTGCTCTGACCTGTAGGTATGACTTCCCAGCCCCTACAAAACAAATGAGAACAACAAAGTTTAACTAATTAGCAATAAAGTGTAAGTTGAGAAATTTAAATAAGTTAAATGTTTATGAATATACCTATGCTTATCCTTAATCACTTCCAACTTCTTTCTGATATTAGGACAAACCTCATCAGTCCATTTTAGAGACTTCTCTCTCATCCTTTGCATCCTTAGCATTACACAAACTCTGATGTCTTCTAACATGTTTATGATAGGTTTCCTTCTAGCATCTACAATAAGTGCATTGAAACATTCACTTATACCATTTTCCACAGCATCACAAGCTTTGTCTGTAGTAAAGAATGCCCTGCTCCAGCTCTCTGGATGTCTATCCATTAGGTGTTTGTGTGCTTCCTTGCTCACATCTTGGATTTCCTTCATGACTTTCTCAAACCTTGCAGGATAGGTTACCTTTGCTGCTTTCCAAAACAAATTTCTATACTGCACCCCACCGAATTTCTTCCTGAAATTGGCATATATGTGTCTAGCACATTGCCTATGCTCAGCCAAGGGAAGTACCTCCTTTGCAGCCTCAACAATACCCTGAAAAAGTACCAGTTAGCACAATATATTGATTATTTACATTATAATAATAACATTATAAATAATACCTTATGTTGATCTGAAATGATGGTAAGACCATCACCAACTACCAAATCCAAATCATCAATCAAACACTGCATGAACCATCCCCAATTCTCTTTATTCTCAATGCTTACAACAGCCCATGCAATAAGGTAGATTTGGTTATTTCCATCTCTACCTACTGCTGACAGCAATTCCCCTTTGCATATGGTTTTTAGAAAACAACCATCTAGACCTATAACCCTCCTACATCCTTTTAACCATCCTTCCTTTAACCCTTTAAAGCATACATAGAAACTGCTAAAGTAATTCTTTCCATCAGGCATTGAGTTAACACTCATCTTACAAGTAGACCCTGGGTTAGAAGCAAGTATCTCACTAGCATAAGACCATAACATTCCGTAATGGTCCTCTAAACAGGTCTCATACTGACTTAATGCTTTAATCTTACCCCTTCTAGCCATACTGATGCTAACCTTGCATTTATATTTCTTTAAGATACAAGCAATAATCTCCTTAACCTTGATTGTAGGATTTACCATAATCTTTTTTGCATAATTCCTAGCAATCCAGTTACTTGTAATCAAGCTACCAAACTCATAAGTCCTAGAATATGCATGCTTATCATTTGAAGTTTTAATCTGAAAAGACTTCTCATTTTGCATCCAAGATGCCCACAATCTAAAAGGACATTTCTTTTCTTTATCATCTCTACAACATTTGACCAAAAGTCTCTTAGGGTTATTCACTGCATAATATAACTTCAAACCATTGGCCAAAGCATAAAATGTCAATGCTCTTTTAAGTTGATCAGGAGACTCAAACCTTTCACCTAAATGTGGTATCATTAATTTCCATTTGATGTTTGGATCATGCACTGGCCAGTGATCACCTTCCTTATCTACATCTTCTGGATTTTGATCATTAACATCAACTTCTTTATCAATATACTCATCAACTAAGCCAATGTATATGCTAGTTAGAAAGTTTTCATCAAACATTTTTTTAGCTGTTTTTTTAGGTTTAGGCTCTGCTTTCTTAGTCCTAGCTTCTACCACTTCTTCTTCACCATCAGACAAATGATCTATGGATGCATTGTCACTCTCCTCAGAACTAGCATAGTCATAAACATTATAATCATCCTCTAATTCACTATCATTATCACTATCACTGTCATTTTCCTTTTGAGCAGTTTTTTCAAGATTCTGAGGACTAGTGGCATCATGTAATTCAAACACAGAATGAGACACATATATATCTACCACATTATTATTTTTAGCACCACACTCAACGCATTTAGCTAAGTCATCATCATTTTTCAGAACTTTCAATCCTAACTCTAAATCTAAGCCAGGCTTTGCATAAAATATCTGTTTGATATCAGTTGCACATTGACTTACTAATAGTTTCACTAAACCAACAAATCCCAACTCAGCAAGATCAATATATGGAATTTCAGACAGAATTTCATAGTCATAAGAAAAAGGGTCTCTTACTAACAAGCTATTACGATGAAATTTAATAAGAAAAGTTGAGGACGATGAGGAAGATGTCATCTGAAACAAAATCAAGCAATAAAAATTGTTAATTTAAAAAAACCCTAAATTTTTAACAAAACCCTAATTTTTATAACCTAATTTACTGTTAATAAACAATTGTAATCAACAATCAAAGAATGAAAATTACCTTTTTGATAAGATGGCAACCATAAATCGAACTCAATTTCAAGATTTCTTGATGTATGTTTTAGAGAGAAGATTAGGGTTAAGTGTGTATTGGGATCGTGTTTTTTTATGTTTTAGAGAGAAGATTATGGGTTTATTATATTTGTTGGATCAGACAAAGGGTGTAATAAAAAAATAAAAAAATTAGATATTTTAATGCCACGTCAGCTGAATACTGGTTATCGTGAGTTACTATAAGACCGGTAACGTATATAAACGATTACGTAAAGAACAGTAACTTAATTGCCCAATTTGAAACTTGAGTAACTTAGGCGAACTTTTTTTGTAAAGTTTAGTAACTTTTTTGTGTATTAACCCTATAAGGAAAAAAATTTGTTCAGTAAACGAAAGTAACATTTGTGGCAAGTATATTACATTAATAGGTATTTTGCCCTATTATTTCATGTTCAGTATCCATGTTAACCCGTGAGGTCATGATTTCATGTTCACAATTTATGTTGACCAGTGAGGTTATGATTTCATGTTCAGCATTCATGTTGATCCGAATAACCAGAATGCTAAATAGAGTAGGGTATCGGGTTAAATATTTTTGGCTAACTAGGGTTCGGGTCGACCCGTTTGACCCGAATTAAGGTTTCTTACTTTTTGAATATAGGTCTTATAATTAAGGTTTCTTACTTTTTGAATATAGGTTTCATAAATAGTACAAATAGGCAAGTTTGTGACCATTTTACTCATATTCCGATTAACCCGAACCTGAATGGATTGACCCGAGTGGACCCGACTAGAATCGACCCGAACCCGACTAACCTGAATTCAAATAGGCAAGTTTGTAACCATTTTACTCACATACAATAAACCTTTTTTTTAAGAGAAACTAAAATATATATAAAATCAACAAAAAAAACTATTGGCATCATACAAGTTACTATTTTGTTTCATTCAAAAAAATGTGTTCATTTTGTAAGTTCGCTCATTTAGAAAAACGTGTTATATTTTCTTCTTAGTTCTCTTACTTTTTATCAAAACTAGCAGAGAGAACGAATGGACGAATGCAATAAAAAAGTTCCAATCTATAGCAATTGAACCGGGAGTCTGTCTCGTAAACCTTTTTAAAATACTAGTGAAAACGTATCCGATTTATACATAATAAGAGCATCGGGTGCAATAACACCCCCTTTCGCCAAATATAGGTGGCATCCTTTTGGCTTGAGCTAAAGCGATGTTACTGCACCGCCCCCTGTGCCAAAGTGCACGCCAAATGAGACATCATTTGTTTTTTTAATTGAGTTTTTGTGGTTTAATTGTGTATGGTGGGTTTTAAAAGTGGGGTTTTGGCTTGAGTTATTGGGAGAGAATTTTTGGATGTGTGAGTGAAAAGGAAGTGAAAAGAAGAAAATGATAGAGCTTTATTATTCATATAGCGAGATTCGTAGTTTTATGTTCTTATCATCTTCACATATGTTCTTTTATGTAATTTCACATTTTATAGTTACAATCAATGTTGCAAAAATCGGCCTAGGCGGCCTTGTAATCGGCGATTACAAGGTACACGGCCTTCCACCTTGTTGATTTTTACAAGGTGATCGGCCTTGTAATCGCCAATTACATGGTAATTGGCCTTGTAATCGGCTATTACACGCTACAAGGTGGTCAACCGCCTCACTACCGACTCACGATTTTTGCAACATTGGTTACAATTACACTTATTTTACCAAACATTCTTCTAAACCAAAACATTAGAAGTTACAACTACAAACTAACAGCTTCAAACACAATCACTAGCTATCAATTTAGAATTAATTTTGCAAAACATACCACCAAAAGGGAACAAAAAATAAAAAATTAAAAATTAAAAGCTCCCTTGTTGTTGAAAGAAAAATCAAAATCTTGACTATTTTTTTTTTTATTATTATTATTTTTTTAAATGTTTATAAAAAAAATACAGTAGAGTAGTATAATGATATCTAGAAAGAATAGAAAATTGCTGGTTTCCTACTCGATTCAAAATCAAAAACAGCAACACCCCGTCCACCCCTCTCTATTTCTAAATCTGCGCCCTTTTTTTAGATCTCCCTTCACAAATATTTACATACAGCTTTTCAGTTTATGCGCACAGTAATACTAGTAGCAGATCTAATAAAATGAGGAACGAAGAGATTGAAGATGATAATAACGACTTACCGTCATCGATGCCACGTGTCGGTCGTAAATACGGTCCAGTCGTTGCTCATGATCATGATCCGGTTATACTTGAGATGACCTCTTTCGATCATCACGGATCCTCTTCTTCTTCTTCTTCTAATAAGTTAGTTTCTACTTTTTAATCTTATTTTTTTTTATTATTTTCAATTTAAGCTGTTTCTGATTACTAGATATTTTTTTATATGTTGCGAAATGTATCGCGAAACTGATAACTTTGTAGTTTTTAAGTAGAAGATGTGTTATATGATGAATTGTGTGTGATTAGTAGTAACTAATGTTGATGTGATTTGGTGCGAAATGTGTGGATAATGTAAAGCTTTAGGTTTATTTTTGGGTGAAAATGTGAACTGCTGAATTTGTATAATGATGTGTGCGAAATAGCGAATGTGATAGTATGAGGCGGAACTGTTGCTTTGTGTTTATATTAATGAGGTGTAAGGTGCTTTTGTAATGCCGTTATAGGCCAATTTGCTAGGTGTGACTTTTGATTCATAAAATTCGTATGGATCGTGCTTCTTATACTAGTATCTGTCAGTTTGTTAGAGGAAGTGTTTGGGATCGGTGATTGAAATTACCCTTGCCGCGTTTTGATATAGTAGTTTTCCGTGTTATTTGTGAGTGAAATAAGCTGTTTTGAATAAGCAGTTTGAAGTTGTGTAATTCAATCTGCTTGTTTGAAAATGCAATAAATGGATGAACCTTTTTAGGTTTTATAGCAATCTGTAATCCTAGACACCCCTAAGATTTTCGAAATGGATATTGTTATCTTATTTATGTTGGTGCTTACCCGGGTTGGAAAATAATTTGGTTATGAGTGTGGTATGCTATTAAACTCTGAGAAAGAGTTGCATACGGTGATCAGTTAAGTGGAAAAAAAGGTAAATGTTGGCATCAAGCAACCAATGCCGTAGTTACACCTTTCCATAAATAGATCATACATGCCATGCTCCCAGGTTGTCTGTTTGTGGTTTTACTACGAGTTTTGGACAATTAAGATAAACTCAGAGAAAGAAACAAAAATGTTAGGAGCATAATCCTGCCTTCACTTCACTAACAGTGCTAATCTGATCCTTATGAAACAAACTTTATGTAAAAATCTATTTGTCTACATTAGTAGGTCATAGCTACACCTCCGTTTATCTTCTTTTAGGCTTGCAATAAAATTGACGTGTTTATGCTTCCAAGCTCACCTGACCCACTCTCGAACTAGAGAAAATATGTTTATTTTATGTTTATCACCTTCTACCGTTCAATTTTTAATATGCCTAGAGTTTAAGTTCTGGACACTGCTAAAGTTCCTTAGCATCATAAAACATGCGTGACCTCTAAGGAGAAAAAAAGTGATGTCTAGTGTTGGCAGAACACTGGAAGGTCTTTCACTGTCCACTGAGACTGGGCCCTGACTCAGTCTTAATGGCCTTTCCATATGAATGTACATGTGCATTTGTATTGGTTCTAGGGTTTGTGATAATTTGACCTTTCCATATGAATGTACATGTGTATTTGTATTGGTTCTAGGGTTTGTGATAATTTTTCTCTCTCGTTGATTTCCCCTGCTGTTCTGAAAGCATTATAGGAATTTGCTGTGTTGGGGTTTGAGCGACTTCAATCTACACTTTTAAAATCTCAAGGTTCATGTAGTAGTTTATTCGTAATACGAATCTCTGTGTTGAAATAGCCACCTACAATTTTTGTTTGTAAGGTTTTCCCTACACGTGTCCAGGATGATATGATTGTAAATTCTGCAAAGTGCTGAGTTGGTTGGGGTTTATTAGAGGTAGACTTGTCATTCCTTCTGTATCCCTATTAATTTAATTATATGCTTTGTGCTTTTCCTTCTGCTACCCGAATGAACTGTCAGCGTTAGTATTGATTTAATTTATGACATATCCAATGAGAAGCTTTTTTGGTTGCTTTGAAAGTGTCACACACACATATACATCAGAAATATAATGGCCTTTCTTACAAAGCACTAATGATTTGGTAGGCTATCAAAATATAACTCCATATCTGCTGCTAATATCTTGAAAAATAATTTGCATTTGTCAGCAAAGTAAAAACAACCACGGGTGCAGGTGCGAACGAAGAGTCGGCGCAAAATGATCGAGGAGTCAATGGTGAACACACAGAGTCCAAATTGGAATTATTCGGCTTTGATTCTCTTGTTAACATCCTTGGTCTCAAAAGGTAAATATTTCTTCTTCTTTTTTTTTTCCTCCTCAAATCTTTCTCTCTGGCATGAACATGAACATGAACATGAACGAGCCTATTGCTTCAAATGAATTTGGGTCGGCCTAATATTGAAATCCTAAAGAAACCCTGTAATTGTTGACTCCAGTATTCTCTTTCGGATAACCTTTAATGTTTTATGCTTCTACTCATATAATTTTTTAATATTATTTTTGTAGTTGTAAGTTGTAGAATTAATGTTTGACTATTCATTTTTAGCATGACAGGAGAGCAGATCCCCGTACCTACGAGTCCTAGAGGGCGTGAAGATAGTTCTGCTCCACAACATCCAACGGTACTTATTGTTTACTAAAACTGTCTTACATCAACACATTGCTTTGCGGCATTACCCTATAATTTGCTACAAGGAAACTTGTACATGTTTTAGCTCATATTCATCAGAAGACAAATTGGTTGAAAATAAGCTTCTTCCGCATTACCATTATGACAAATCTTTTTTAAGTGTTGAATTTTATTAATGTTATGCCAACCCAGTAACTTTATAATGAGTTCCATATACAAATTTCTTTATCTTCTTCTCAGATAAAGGCATGCGTATATGATTGAAGGTTTCTGTAGATAAATTATACCTTATATGAACACTGAGAGGGGTATTTCAACTCTTTGAACAAGATAACCGTTTACGGAGTATTATATATATTTTTACTTGTTTGTGTTTATTTCAGATGCAGCCTAACAGTGCTGTCAAATCAGGGACGATGATGGGAGTTTTTATCCCGTGCTTGCAGAACATACTGGGAATTATCTACTACATCAGGTTTTCATGGTATGTTTCTTCTCTTTGTGGCTTATTTTACTGTTTCTTTTATCCAACTATCTTTTGATGAAGTTTAAAATGCACAAGAAGCTTGATTGTAAGTTTCCTGAGCTTCTATTTTGTCTTGAAAAGTTTATTTGCACTAATTGGGTTTGTTTGCACAAGAAGCCTAACAGCGTATTTTTTAAACTCGCAAATTGTGAATTCTTTGATGGTCATAATTATTTGGGCATACTGTTCTTAAGATGATAGTTATGTTTTCCTATGTGCGATATTGTTTTTAATACGAATAGATATCTCAAACCTTGGCTACATATGAACGTAAGGGTTAGGGGGGTTATCAACTGAGGATTAACCAAATCTTGCACTTGCAGAATAGAGACGTGAGCTGTGTATCTAAAGCAATCTGAATTCTGAACATGCTTGTATAAAACCTGACCCAAATCCAGGTTATGCGTAGCTATGTAGGTTTATTGCTCTGTCAAGCTTGATTACGAACCTTCAGTGTTTCTCGTTATGACTCATGGGTGCATGATCTAAATTCTTGAGAAGTAACTAAATCATTAAGACAAAGTTCTAGGAGCCAGGAGACAGACTCTAACAGTGCCCTTGTGTTGAGGTGCAAGACTAGTCGAAAGGCAATCAGTCGTCTAGCTCAATTGCTTGCTGTCTTAGGTCATAAAGCCATATGGGTTGCGCTATGATACTATCACACTCTACTTTTTACTACTAAAAATTGGCTAAGGTCAACAGAACAAAGGGCAAATCATCTTAGTTTTTTACACAAACTAACTTAACCGCTTCATAGTTCAAATCGTTCATAGAATAGTCTCTTTTAAGTCTAATGATTTTCCCAAGCATAGTTACTGTTTTAGCTACAAGGACGGAAATAAATATTGGTAAGGTTTTTTTTCTGACAAGCGAGAAGTTCTAAACAAATGAAGAAGTAAAACCTTTTTGAAAGTATTTATACCCTCAATAGTTATTATTATCATTGGGATGAAGGGTACCGAAATATGTGGTATGTAATGTACACATCTTAGCACTAATATTTGCGAGTAGAGTCATCTGCCTGTTTTTATTCATAATATGGGTGCTTGTTTCTCCCTTCCATTGTTGTCTAGAAGGATCCTTTTTTATTCTTTTTTCCCTGCCGATGTATGAAGGGCTTCTTACTTTACTGAAAATTGGAATGCAGGATTGTTGGCGTGGCTGGCATAGGTGGGTCCCTAGCGGTAGTTGCCTTATGTGGCTTGTGTACTTTTTTGACTTCAATATCACTGAGTGCAATTGCAACGAATGGTGCGATGAAGGTATATATTTATTACTTTTCTGCTTTCCTGGTTTCCTACTGTCTGAATTTGCATTGGCTTCTCCAAGATATCCCCGAAATGCAGTTTCTTCTTGATACACAGAGTCATGTATAATTAGCATGAAAATAGTATTAATCTTTACTATTTGATCCGTTTACCTATAGGGCGGGGGGCCTTACTATCTCATTGGTCGTGCATTGGGCCCTGAAGTTGGAGTTAGCATAGGACTATGCTTCTTTCTAGGGAATGCGGTCGCTGGATCTATGTGAGTAAATTGTGAATATGTACTCTGTCGCGTCGTGTATGAGTAGTTTTCTGTCTGCAATAATAGAAAAAAAAAATGCATACTATTTGTAGGTATGTCTTAGGAGCAGTGGAGACATTTTTGAATGCTGTGCCAAAGGCTGGACTCTTTAGAGGTAAAGTAAATATATTTTATATTAGGCAGTTGATGCCACATTTAGTATTCAATGGCTTTATAGGCATTGCTCGATTAGATCAATTGTAAAAGTGCATTGCCATACCATCCCTTCTCATTTTACAACTACATAGCTATGTAGCATTTCCCTTAAAAAATTTACCAGCTATGAATTGTACGAATTAATCATGGCTGTTACATGTGATCGTGTTCATATTTGTTGAGCAGAAACTGTCACACGAGTAAATGGCACAGCAATAGCGGAACCTATAACAACACCAAGTTTGCATGACCTGCAAATCTACGGGATCATTGTTACTATCATTTTAGTCTTCATAGTTTTTGGAGGCGTGAAAATGATTAACAAAGTTGCACCAGCCTTTCTTATACCTGTTCTATTTTCCCTGCTCTGCATATTCATCGGGATATTTGCGGCAAGGGAAGATCATCCAGCAGGTATGGCTTCATTGTCAATCTTCTAGCTTATGTCTTCTATGAGAAATAAAACTGACCCAAGTATATTTCACTTTGGTTATACTAGTTGGAATTACGGGCTTGAGCTTGAAATCATTCAAAGACAATTGGGGTTCGGATTATCAAACAACAAACAATGCTGGGATACCTGATCCTAATGGAGAGATATACTGGCATTTCAAGTAAGTTATGGAATTACCAGCTCCGTAATTGATATCTATGATATATGCCTTCTAAAAGGTTGGTTTTTCTTTCTCAGTGCGTTAGTAGGTCTTTTCTTCCCTGCTGTAACGGGAATTATGGCTGGTTCAAACCGCTCTTCCTCACTGAAAGACACTCAGCGTTCTATTCCTATTGGGACGTTAGCTGCAACACTAACAACTACTGCCATGTATTTCATTTCCGTCTTTCTTTTCGGATCTGTAGCTACCAGGGAGAAACTTTTTACAGACAGGTAATTGAAGTATAATCCCCTTGTTATATTGAAAAGACAAATAATGGCCCTGAAGACATAATTCAATTATTTTTGCAGATTACTGACAGCCACAGTCGCTTGGCCTTCTTCAGCAATCATTTACATAGGAATTATTCTTTCAACTTTGGGTGCTGCTCTACAGAGCCTTACAGGAGCCCCACGATTGCTGGCAGCTATAGCCAATGATGACATTCTCCCGGTTCTTAATTACTTCAAGGTGGCAGATGGCGGTGAACCTCATATCGCAACGTTCTTCACAGCATTCCTATGTATTGCGTGTGTTGTGATTGGGAATCTTGATCTTATATCCCCAACTATAACTATGTTTTATCTGCTGTGTTACGCGGGTGTGAACTTGTCCTGCTTCCTGCTGGATCTCTTGGATGCTCCTAGCTGGCGTCCTCGCTGGAAGTTTCATCATTGGAGCCTCTCCCTTCTTGGAGCATCTCTTTGTATTGGTATGCAACATGTACACACATTCAGTTTATATGGTTTTATCTCTTTCTTTTATAAATTATCATCCGTGTACTTCTGAATAGCAGTGGCAAAACTGGGTGGGCTGGGTAATGGATCGAAACGGGTGTTTCTCTGCATGGGTTGACCCATTAGAGAAAAGATAACCAAAATTGATACACCCATAAGTAAATGGTCTTAAATTGCCACTTCTGTTTTTAGATGCTTGCTTTAACATTATTACATAGCAGAAAGGAGTTGCAATATATAGATGTTGCTGTCATGCATTAGTCATGAAAGTATCCTTCCTAAAAATAAAATAGTGAAAAAAAGCGTCAACCTTTTAGTTACTAGCCTTTTGATAAACTGAAAAATAAGATATCTTTGTGGTGGGATGAGAACAGCCAGAAGTTGAGAATCTCTATATAGATCAAGGTGATAAATAACGTGAGGCGTGGCGTGGCGGCATGGCCAAGCCTCACGCCTTAGAAGCTCGTTTTTTAAGGCGTGACTTAAAGTGGCACAAAATATACAAATATTTATAGATTTATATATTATATCATATATATCGAGTTTATAAAAGTGTCATAAATAAGGAATTAAGTCAAGAAACTATCCTTGCATGTAATCATCTTCATTTCTTTAAACTTTTTCATCAGTGTTAAATTCAAAAAATGTGCCACGCCTCGCGCATTTTCACGCCTCATCTCACGCCATGCCTAAAGCGGACGCCTTGGTCTATCGCGTAACGTGGAGGTCACGCCTCGCGCCGCCATGGCGTGCCTTTTAGAACCCTGACATTGATGCTATAAGCATGGAGTTTTATATAAATGACAATCATGTAATACTTATTAGCATGCCCTTTATAGTAGATACTAAGATTATACTCATTTATGGTAAACTTTTGGTTAATTTGTGCATTTCTTTTTACATCCTATTGTGGTGTTAATGTGCAGTATGCATATCATTATAGTACTCTAATCATGTTTNCGTAATTGATATCTATGATATATGCCTTCTAAAAGGTTGGTTTTTCTTTCTCAGTGCGTTAGTAGGTCTTTTCTTCCCTGCTGTAACGGGAATTATGGCTGGTTCAAACCGCTCTTCCTCACTGAAAGACACTCAGCGTTCTATTCCTATTGGGACGTTAGCTGCAACACTAACAACTACTGCCATGTATTTCATTTCCGTCTTTCTTTTTGGATCTGTAGCTACCAGGGAGAAACTTTTTACAGACAGGTAATTGAAGTATAATCCCCTTGTTATATTGAAAAGACAATAATGGCCCTGAAAATGTAATTTAATTATTTTTGCAGATTACTGACAGCCACAGTCGCCTGGCCTTCTTCAGCAATCATTTACATAGGAATTATTCTTTCAACTTTGGGTGCTGCTCTACAGAGCCTTACAGGAGCCCCTCGATTGCTAGCAGCTATAGCCAATGATGACATTCTCCCGGTTCTTAATTACTTCAAGGTGGCAGATGGCGGTGAACCTCATATCGCAACGTTCTTCACAGCATTCCTATGTATTGCGTGTGTTGTGATTGGGAATCTTGATCTTATATCCCCAACTATAACTATGTTTTATCTGCTGTGTTACGCGGGTGTGAACTTGTCCTGCTTCCTGCTGGATCTCTTGGATGCTCCTAGCTGGCGTCCTCGCTGGAAGTTTCATCATTGGAGCCTCTCCCTTCTTGGAGCATCTCTTTGTATTGGTATGCAACATGTACACACATTCAGTTTATATGGTTTTATCTCTTACTTTTATAAATTGTCATCCGTCTACTTCTGAATAGCAGTGGCAAAACTGGGTGGGCTGGGTAATGGATCGAAACGGGTGTTTCTCTGCATGGGTTGACCCATTAGAGAAAAGATAACCAAAATTGATACTCATAAGTAAATGGGCTTAAATTGCCACTTCTACTTTTAGATGCTTGCTTTAACATTATTACATAGCAGAAAGGAGTTGCAATATATAGATGTTGCTGTCATGCATTAGTCATGAAAGTATCCTTCCTAAAACTAAAATAGTGAAAAAAGCATCAACTTTTTAGTTAGTAGATTTTTGATCAACTGAAAAATAAGATATCTTTGTGGTGGGATGAGAACAGCCAGAAATTGAGAATCTCTATATAGATCAAGGTGATAAATAACGTGTGACTTAAAGCGGCACAAAATATAAAAATATATATTATATCATATTTCATATATATCAAGTTTATAAAAAGTGTCATAAATAAGGAATTAAGTCAAGAAACTATCCTTGCATGTAATCATCTTCATTTCTTTAAAAAAAACCTTTCTCATCAGAGTTAAATTCAAAAAATATGCCACGCCTCGTGCCTTATCACGCATTTTCACACCTCATCTCACGCCATGCCCAAAGCGGACGCCTTGGTCTATCGCGTAACGTGCAGGCCACGCCTCGCACCTTAGCGCCGCCATGGCGTGTCTTTTAGAATCCTGATATAGATGCTATAAGCATGGAGTTTTATATAAATGACAATCATGTAATACTTATTAGCATGCCCTTTATAGCAGATACTAAGATAGATTATACTCATTTGATAGTAAAATTTTGGTTACTTTGTGCATTTCTTTTTACATCCTATTGTGGTGTTTATGTGCAGTATGTATATATCATTATAGTACTCTAATCATGTGTTTTTCCTGCAGTAATCATGTTTTTGATCTCATGGTCGTTTACCGTGGTGTCGCTTGCTCTTGCTAGCCTAATATACTATTATGTGAGCATCAAGGGCAAAGCTGGGGACTGGGGAGATGGTTTTAAGAGTGCTTACTTTCAATTAGCTCTCCGTAGTCTTCGATCTTTAGGAGGTGAGTCCTGTAGAAGTAGCTTCATCCTTTCTAATATTTAACAATATTAACTTAAGTACAATATTCACTTTTTGGTTATGCAGCAAGCAATGTCCATCCAAAAAATTGGTATCCCATCCCCCTAATTTTTTGCCGTCCGTGGGGTAAGTTACCCGAAATGTCCCATGTCATCCAAAACTTGCTGATTTTGCCAATTGCATGAAGAAAAAGGGTCGTGGTATGTCTATATTTGTCGACATTTTAGATGGAGACTACCATGAGTGTGCTGAAGATGCCAAAATCGCTTGCAAAAATCTTGCGACATACATCGAGTACAAACGATGTGAAGGTGTGGCTGAGATAGTAGTGGCGCCCACTATGTCTGATGGTTTTCGAGGTATTGTTCAAACAATGGGTCTCGGTAATCTCAAACCCAATATTGTGGTGTTACGTTACCCTGAGATCTGGAGGCGTGAAAACTTAACAGAAATTCCAGCCACTTTTGTCGGGATAATTAACGACTGTATCGTTGCTAATAAAGCGGTTGTTATCGTCAAGGGGCTTGACGAATGGCCAAATGAGTATCAGCGACAGTATGGGACGATTGATTTGTATTGGATCGTTAGAGATGGTGGTCTCATGTTACTTTTATCTCAGCTTCTCCTCACCAAAGAAATGTTTGAAAGCTGCAAGATTCAAGTTTTTTGTATAGCCGAAGAGGATTCCGATGCAGAGGAGCTTAAAGCCGATGTAAGGAAATTTCTTTATGATCTTCGGATGCAAGCGGAAGTAATTGTAATTTCAATGAAGACATGGGACCACAAGGGTCGTGACGGTGGTGGTGGGCCCCAAACGCAAGATGATTCTGTGGAGGCGTTTAGTTCAGCTCAAAAGCGGATAAAGAATTACTTAGCGGAAATGAAGGACAGGGCAGAGAAAGAAGGCAAACCGTTAATGGCGGATGGGAAAGATGTGGTGGTGAATGAGCAACAGGTAGAAAAGTTTCTGTATACTACTCTTAAGTTGAACTCGACGATTATGAACTACTCAAGAATGGCGGCAGTGGTGCTAGTGAGCCTACCACCTCCTCCAGTCAACCATCCTTCATATTTTTACATGGAATACATGGACTTATTGGTGGAGAATATTCCGCGGCTTCTGATTGTTCGAGGTTATCGGAAAGATGTTGTCACTTTGTTCACATAACCATAAAACATTTTTATTTCTTTTAAACTCTATAGAGTCAAAGATGACGTTTTTGTAGATTAAACGGTTCGATTCATTCTTTGCACACAATTATTCAGTTTTTATCTAATCGAACCAAGCTTCATTTTATTCTTGAAGCATTTTGGGACTTTGCTTGTTTTGATTGATCATTAAAACATATTATTGAACAATTCTTGTTTAGGTTACAAATAGTAGGATATGTTAATTGTAACATGTTCTTGGTCGGTATAGTTTACTTATTGAACCCGTTTATTTTGTTTTGTATAAAGTAATATATGTTTTTAAATGTATAAGGTTGATTAGTTATGGTTATCAAATGTATAGCACACTTAATAGAACTACTTGTGCAAAACTTATATATCAAAATCTTGGTTGTTTTTTGTTTTATGATCTCGTTTACTTTAAAATAATAATTTCTATTCATTTTATTTTATTTGTTAAAAAGAATTACTTCATTTTTTGATTAAAAATATGGATTAGAAATATTTGGTATCTCGTCAAAACTAAATTTGATTAAAATGAATAAACAATAAAATAAATTGAAAAAGTATATAAAATGTAGTGGAATTTTCTTTTTTCAAGATAACAACTTATAATATGTTCAACATCAATGTATTTATGGACGAGAGCTTTTAGCAAATTTGGATTGCTTCTTTCCATTTTTATCATTTAGTCCATATCAGTATAATCATAAATTGTTCCAAGACAAAACCACCATCATTTATACTTTTGATAACTTACATAAAGTAGATTATTTGTTCGTGCAATCGTGCATTGTGGTGCTACAAATAATTAATAATATTTCTAAAAACTGATAAACTTAGTTTTTATCATTATTAAACAACCGAAATTTAATAGCTTGTTTGTCTCTTTCAAAGTATTACCGGGGCCAATCACGTATTATTTTTTAATAAAAGAGGCAGAATTGATTTAATAACGATGGTCAATCACTCAATTGGGAGTGCTAAAAGTATTTAAAAACATTTTAGTCTGAGTATATATTCACTGTATGACATGTTTTTAATATATTAACTGATAAGGATGGTTGTCATGTGCAAGAAATGCACCTCTTCCGATGTGTTTGACTGTCGAATAATATACTCTCCTATACGTGTCCAATCTTATATTTTACTCCTTATTCAAATTTAGTACCAACATAAAGATTGTAGAATTGTTCATCATACATCTTTGTTATAGCAACTTATTAGCAACTTGTTTATAAACATGATATCTAATTAAAGAAGACAAGTCTTACTTTTTGTGTAGTTGGAACTATTAAAAACTTTACCAACCTTCTATAGAGCTACCATTTCACCATCTCTAACAAATGGCTACAATTTTAGACACTAATTAGAATATCCCTTTTGCTAGATATAGACATAGTAAAAGATAATGGTATACCACAGTAAGAAGATTGATTCACGCCTCAAATAGTGATGTGCAAAATTATTGTGTCGTGTCTAAAACTATATATTACCTCCTATTATTTTAGAAGAATGGATGGTTATTATTGCTCATAAGGATTGTTTGTCATGTGCAAGAGATTTACTTCTTCCAATGTGTTTGACTAACACCAAATATTGCCTACCTACATCTTGCATTGATGTGCTACAAATCCTACAATATATACCACTTCAATGATTTGCATTCATGTGCTTCAAAAAGTAAACATAAAAAATACGGAGTAAAAAATTCTATTCATTAGAGCTAGGATGTCGTAACTAATAACACCAAAAAATTACCATCACCTCAGCACCACCTCAACTTTAAAATTTTAACATTAATACCAAAAAACACATTATATCATAACACCCCATAACATCACCTGATCACCCTTTTGGAACTCATCTTTAAAAAACTTACAAATTACAAATTAACCCCTTATCTATTTCATTCATCAAACAACCAAATATTTCATTAATAAACTTAAAAATTACAATAAGAAATAAAATAGCGTTACGAAATTTAAAAAAAAAAAATTACGACATAAAAAAAAATACGAAAACAACAGAAACTAAGAAAAAAAGAAAGGAAAAAAAAAGTTACGAAATAAAATACAATATATAAATAAAATAACTACTGGGGGCGTTGCAAGTTATATTTTTCTTTGATTTTATATTTTTCCATTTCGATCCAGTAGGCATTGTCCTCATCCAACTCCTTCGTGTTAATACCGAGAAATTTCATCTCTTCCAAACGCATTATCGTACGGTCTTTCTCTTTAGCGACTTCGTACGCCGATTGGGTCGCTTCTCGTTTGAGACGAAGCTGCGCTGTCATATAGTCCCCGAATTGGCTTGTCGAGTTACTTTCCGCGTTGCTCGTTATGGTCTCGGATTTGGTTTTTTTGGCGGCATGTTGTTTGCTGGCCGGACGTGGTCTTGCATCTTCACTGAATAGCTCCGCGTGGCCTTCCCCGGGAACTTCTCCGGTTAAATCAACCGGTTCCAGCACGTCCCATTTTGCATGGGATTTCAAAATTTCTCACGCACCCTCTTGAGCAAACGAGACACATTTATGATCGTCACGATAAATACTTCTCACCCGTCTCATAACATCAAAATTATTTTCCCCAAACGTGTAGCACGTTTGAAAACCGTGTTGAACTTTTGGCAATTCCCGTTCAACGTATTCCACTTGCTTGTCAACATATCCTTGTTGTGTTGTTGGAAATTTTGCCGATTGAACTCGTTTATAACCCGATCCCAAAATGTGTTGCACGTTTATGAAACTCCGACATTGCGATCCTCGGAAACGGCAACGTAACATGAGGTAAGTAGCGATTCCTCGGTCGGGAGCCAATGTAATGTAGTCCCGGTCACATCGGGATTTTCGAAATAGGGTTCTGGTTCTTTGGATTTTTTTGCCATCCTTTACCTCGACTTTTGGGCTTTTTGGATTGTGTAGCTTTGGGGTCGAATTGTGATTGTGAGGATTGGGTGTGCGGTTGTAATTGTTGTTCGAATTATGGTGGGTTTTGTTGTAGATTTTGGAAATTGGTGTTTAGCATTTGATCACATTGCCACATAAGAAACATTTGTTGTTGTTGAAAAAGTTGCTTGGGAGTCATGCTGAGTGGGTTAGAGAAACCGGATAAAGATGCATTTGGGTTCGGGTTAGAAGACCCCGCGTTTAGGTTCGCCATACTAAGGAGGTTCAAAAAGCTCTCGCTAGGAAATCGTGACATTTTTTTGTGAGAATGGAAGTATATAAATTTGAGTTTGAGTTGTGGAAGTGTGTAAAAAAAATATGTGGAAGTGGGTATTTATAAGGTTTTGAAAAAATTTAATTTTGAACTACTATCTGCACCAATGAAGCCGACCATTAATGACTAGTTCGAAGACAAAGAGCGGTCTGATCCAAAAATAAAGCGTGACCTTTAAGGTTTGTTTTANTCCATCCACAACGCCGTTGAAAATTAAGAGGAAGGGGGTGGGAGGCGGTACCATAACTCCAGCCAACGTTATGAAACTTCAGCATAGCGACGAGCATAGTGTTATGGTACCCTAAGCTCTCATAGAACATCTAACAAGTATGAAGTTCTTGTAACTTTTGAGCTTAAAAACAAATGTATTATTTGTAATGATATTATTGAGGGATGCATCTACAATAAAAATATTCTTACACATGGCCTCCAAATCTAAGCATTGAATCATGCTTAATCCAATAGTTAATATCTAAGTGAATCCTTAATCCAGTAATGGACCCCCTCCCATACCCAAGATTTCCACTATTGTCGTTCTGCCCTTTGATTATTTTATTTTACTCTTGTTACATTATTAAACTACATTACTACTCCATCCGTCCCAAAGTAAGTGTCCAGTTTGACTTTTCAGAGTTAAACTGGTTCAACTTTAACCGTATCTATTTTTGGGGGTGTTACATAATATTTAATGTAAAATATATTAATAGATTGGGTTTTAAGTGTACTTTTCATTGATATAAATTTTCATCAAGTATTATATACCATAAAAGAAATATTTAAGGTCAAAGTTGAAACTGGACACTTATTTTGAGATGGAGGGAGTACTACAATTTACCACCAACTACCACTTCATTTCTATTAATTTAACGTATTATTATACGTAGTATCTTATTTGAAAGTGACTATGTAGATTTTGTCGTTGATTTCATTTGTTTTTTAATGTATCTTACATGACCATTTAAGCAACATGATTGAATATACAAAGATTATGACAAGTTTAAATTTATTTTATAGAAGAAGTTAAAACGGGTTTATCAACTAGTGTAAAACTGTAAAATATGATTAGAGTGAACATATGCATGTAGCATATTGTTTTGGATTTAATCATCACCAATAAGAAAATGATTTAGCGGGTGACTGGATGTATATTTTGAAGGTGAATAACTGAATATTGTGACGTTAAAAGAAGTAGATTCTTTGAGAGAGTTAGGTATAATATACCGAATAAAACAAGTCGATCCAATATGATATGTTCCTCAACTATTCTGGGCCAAATTAGTCATTTCTCTCCCAATGCTTGTCATCTTGTTTGTTTTCGAGAGCACGCATTTCATAAATAAGGGTTCTGAGAAACCGTATGTTGATAATTTATGAAAACGTAGTGCCATCCTTCACTACTAATTTTTTTTAAGATCGACAAAAAAAATTCACAACTGACCAATGTACCTTTTGTTGCACATGAAAAGTATTCACGAAAAACAGGATACATCTCCCATGAAATTTTGCATATTCATTTAAAATGTGTGGCTAAAAACATTTCTCATTCTTCTTATTTTATTTTCTCTTCTTAATGGATCCATTCTCATTGGTCTAAAGCAGTTATGGAGATACATCGGTTAAGCCATAGTAAATCCAAGTCAAAGACTCAAAGTCTTAAAACTCTCCAAGTAATCTTAACAGAAAAAACGTAATATATTTTCAGTATTAATCAGCTTGCAAATGTGAAAAGTTTAATTAGTAATGTTAACAAAAAAATCTATCAACTATGAAAATTGGAATAAGATGAGTAGGTGATGACTACACCTTTTTACCTTTTAGCGCAGCAAGTGCTTATTGGAGTATGATGATATTTAATTATTAAGAAAGAATCCAAACATCTAACCCACTTTGTGTGGGATTCCAACATTGAAGAGTGGGATGGTACTCATCTCCACCATTTTTTAAATCAAATTATATCTTCCTCAAAGCATGCTCATCATGAATTAGTTATTTAACACTAATTACATGTTTAAGATCTTCCTAAATTATAAAATATTAATTAAAATTCATCCATCATAATGTGAATTATTAGTTGAAAGCACGCATCTATAGTAACCTATTTGTTACAATTTTATCTAATTCAAGTAAAAAATAAATTCTAAAATTGCGAGGCTGTAACTGTAAGGTCGTTCTTAAAGGTGCGAGAAGTGGCTATGTTCAATGTTTAAAACTATTGATTTTTCTCAATTAAAGCAAAGACACTACAGGGCTTGGATTAAGGGCCTGGATTTAAGGGTTTCTCACAGAAAAAAAATTAAATGAACTAATTTTTTAATATAATAATTTTTAAAGTATGGCATTTTACATAAACAGTTGACACTGTATTATAAAAGATACACAATTTTCATTTGAATTTTATATTTAGGGCCTATTTTCAATTTTCGCGGCCTTCAAAAATCCAAGAACGACCCTGCTGCAAACAAATTGATTGAAGCTCGAACTTATTTTAAAATGTTTAGCCTAAACTCGAGATGTCATTATAGCAAGATAGATGATGCATGTTATCAAACATGAGACCTCACTTGGTTATTCATTCCTCGTTAGTCGCTACTATTGAGACAACATACAATACTACTTGATGTCACTACAAGTAAATTATATGCTTTAGAGTTTCCTTTGAACAACTTAGGAATAAAAATTTTAAGACGCTTGTTTCTTAATGGCATCTTATTTTGTGTGAGAAGTTCACTGACCATATTGTTGTAGGTTCAAGTCTTGTTTAAGACATGCGAGATAAATTTGTGCTATAAATATTATGAGATGGTTAAAATTGTCGTTTTAAAAATTAAAATAATAATAATAAAAAAAAATAGTATATCCATATACTAAAGATATGTTGCTAATAGATATGAAACGATGGTACATGGAACATAATAATAAGGAGATGATGGAGGAATTTGGTCCCATATCCCATGAGCCATGTTGAGACAAATGGAGTTTTACAGCTCTTATTATTTCGTAGATACGCTTTGATTTTATGAAAACAACATCGTCATGTCCTTAAGCTCGCGAGATTCTCATACCCGAATAAACAAAATAGTATTTATCTATGATTTTATTCAATATTCCAAAACACTTTTCTATATTCTTTTTTCTAAAATGCTAGAGTAAACTACATAAATGGTCCTTGTGGTTTGTTTGGGGTTACGGATTAAGTCTATTTTTCTTTTTCATCTCGAATCCAGTCCTTGTGGTTTCGACCTATTAGAGGGTATTTTCGTCATTTTCAAATTTTTATCAAAGTAACATGCCGGGTCTAATCCACAACAAATAAACAGTCATCACTCTTTATCTTTTTCATGAGTCAAACACAACTCCATGCAACATTTTTTTTTGAGTATTTTATTTTTCTTTCACTCTACACACATAAAGCTTTCCTATAAGGGTGGAGGGTGTGGTTGAGGTTTTTCCCTCGCCACATCAGTTCCACGTCAGCTTTTTCTCTCTTCTAAATATTTTCCTTCAGCTTTCCCTCGACCACTGCAGCACCTTCTCTCTCTTCCATTAATTTTTTTCTACTTTTTATCATTTAAAATACCTCCAAAAAATAAATACACGCTCACAATATAATATAATATTGTTTCTCTTTCCTCAATAAACTCACTCTCTCTCCTTTGGCTTTCGGGACTCTACTCCCGCACATCAAAAATTTCTTTTATCTTTGATACTTTCCCGCTATAGGTGGTGTAGCTTTTTTGTCCTTTCCCCAAATGTAGAAGTATTAATAATAGTTATTACTTATTAAAATGTAGAATAAAAAGATGAGTTAAAATGTAGAATAGAAAAGATGAAGAGGTTATTTTGGTCATTACATTTGAAATAACAACAAAAGTAAATGGAATGTCGTAAATGGACTAGATTCGTAATGGTTAAAAACCACAAGGACTAGACCCGAGACGAAAAAGAAAATAAAATGAATCCGTAATACCTAACAGACCAACGAGGCCATAATAGTAGTTTACTCAAATGTTATGTTTACACTGGTATACAAAATAGTAAACTAACATATCGAAACACCAATTTTCTATATCTTTGAGTAAACATTGACGATCAGTTCTTCGCAACAAACTTACTGGATTATATGTGAAATGGAATACTCTAAATTAGCTTACATTCAAAAGAGCGTCCATAATAAAACTTCAATGATAAACATGTGAAGTCTTTTTACACACGAAAACTTTGAAGACAAAAAATGATAATGAACATTGTGATGCGTCGAAATTTGAATTTTAAAACTATTATTAGTTAAACTTATCTGACACGACAACTGTGAATTTTTTTATTGAACAATAATGACAACTGTCTATATGATACAAGTTTATCAGAAACACCGATTATGTATGAAAATAAAATACTGACATTATGATAGTATGACAGATCATAAACACGTGAAACTTTTATACACAGAAACTCTGAGACATAAAATAATGAACACTATCATACCGAGCATCTTTATTAAATATGTTTAACTAGATCCGCATAAGCTAGTGTGATAATGATTTTCTGTTTAAAGACTGTATTTAAAAATGACCAAAGTCGAGTACATATCTTTTCTACTTCTTATTGTGAATCGGAAAATACGACTTCGTATTTCATACTTTAATGCTAAGATTATTTAGTTGCTTATCAATGTTGTAGATGATAACTAGTTAACTACTAAATACAATAATTGGGTACATAAAGGTCTTTAGTTTCACTTTATCAAGTGAATTTAAGATCTTCTAAAAAGGGTTATAAAAGGTGGGAAATCACGCATCAAATCAAATGTTATAATTTTATAAACAAGGGAATACGATGTGAATCACTGTAACATAGTTTACTTATTCATATTTATTGAAAAAAAAGGAGAGAATATATATTAAAGGCACCCTAAAAAACACTAAAGAATATTATTGCTTAGATTTTGTGCATAGGTACCCTGAATTTAATAAAGTAAAATGTCACAAATCACTCATCATGTGCTATGTTACCATTTGTGTCATTTTAGAAAATAATTACTACACTTGAGTGTTTGGTCTTGTCATGGCATATTTACACTTAAAGAAGTCGTAGGGTATCAAATTATTTGGTCTTGTCATGGCATAGTTTGACATTCTATCATACTTAATTATTTGTTGTACTTGATGTTTTAAAGGGTCATTAAAAGGATACGGTTTCAAACTTGTGTGGCATACATAATTCAAAACATCAAGATTTGAAACATAAAATGACATCTAATATCTTTTTTTTTGGTAAAAATGCAATACATATAGTATACCGTGATCTTCACACGACGTTCGGGAACAAATGATGATCGGTATTAGTAAGATTTATCAGAAAAATAACTGTAACTACTTTAGAACGATAATAGTAGATGTGAATATGATACAAGTTTATCACAAACACCGATTACACATGAAAAGAAAAGGCTGACATTATGGTAGTCTGCCAGATCATACTAGAAACTCCAATGATAAACTCGTGAAGCTTTCTTACATGAAAACCGAGGGCAAAGAATAATGAACATTGTGACACGTCAAAACACGAATTCTAAATATCAGTTGTGCAAAAAAAGGTCTACAAGGCCGATTAATCGCCGCCTAGGCGCTACAGGGCCACTAACCTTGCCGATTTATGTAACTGGGTCAAACAAATAGGTCAACCGTGGTCAACGGCGGACAATGGTGGTCAAACTTGCCGAAAACCTACAATTCTTGCCGGAAGTATCCAAAACTCATCGTAAACTTATTTTGATCAATTATAGTAGCTGTTTAAATCTATTACAAGTTGTTTCTTAGAAAAAAATCTTGCCGAAAATACATAAAACTACCCAGAAATTCACAAAACTTGGCGAAAATACCCAAAATTTGCCAACAATGCTAATCCAATTAATCACCGATTAATCCCACCTAGACCGATTACAAGCTACAAGGTGGTCGACCGCCCGACTACCGATTCACGATTTTTACAACCTTGCTAAATATTGATCATTGACTAGTCAAATTTATCTAACATGACAACTGTGAGTATTTTTATTGAATATTGATGACAACTGTGAATACGACACGAGTTTATCAAAAACCATCGGTTACAGATGAATAGAAAACACCAACATTATGATACTGTGACAGATCATACTTAGAAACCTGGATGATAAACACGTGAACCTTTTTTAACACGGAAAGTTTGAGGACAAAAAATAATGAACATTATGATACCTCTGGACTCGACTTCCAAATAATAATCAATATTAATCAAACTTACCTGGCATGACAATTATAATTTGTTTATTTCCCAAATGATATTTTGCACAAATGTTTCACATTGCCAAAAAGCTACATCACATAGATATTTACCTTGAACAATCATTTCATAAGTTACATCACATAGGTTTAAAGCCTCACTCCAATTGCTCATATATTGTTAGTATACATACTTATATTAAGCAACTTATATATAACTTGTCAAATGATTTATAAACCAAGTTCTTTTTAACATAAGTGTGTAAATATCCAAATTGGTTATGGAAAACTATATTGAACAAACATGTGAAACTTTTACTATGAGAGTACACAAGTACCTAATAAGGTACCAAACTTTGTGCAATACACAAAAGAAAATAAATAAAGACAAACTCAATAATAATAATACGGTTGTCTAAAAAATAGTGGTGACCCATGCCACTATGTGTTTTGGTGTTTGTGTGAGTACCCCCTTTTTTTTAAAAAAAAAAAAAAAAAAAAAAAAAAAGTTTAAAATAGTAATAAAAACTCTTCACCTATTCTAGGAGCCAACACAAAACAAACAACACAGCACCTTCAGCTCACCTATAAAAACACACACTCTCACCCATTAAAAAAAGTTTCAAGATTCACCACAAAATATTAAATCACAAATCTTGCTTCTTTTTTTCTAAAAAAAAATTAAATATTTTAAACTTTTTTGTAAATTTGGTTTTTATAAAGATTTAATAAAAATGCATTACTGGTCTCCTTCATTAGATGTTGATCATGAATTNAAAAAAAAGTTTAAAATAGTAATAAAAACTCTTCACCTATTCTAGGAGCCAACACAAAACAAACAACACAGCACCTTCAGCTCACCTATAAAAACACACACTCTCACCCATTAAAAAAAGTTTCAAGATTCACCACAAAATATTAAATCACAAATCTTGCTTCTTTTTTTCTAAAAAAAAATTAAATATTTTAAACTTTTTTGTAAATTTGGTTTTTATAAAGATTTAATAAAAATGCATTACTGGTCTCCTTCATTAGATGTTGATCATGAATTTGAGAAGCTTGTTAACCGTATGCATCCACCAAGGTACCTTTTTTTTTACTCTTTTTTTTAAACCATATTCTTGGAAAAATTTACTTTTTAACTGTTTTTTATTATAAATTAATTAACTTTATTAACTTTTTATGTGAATTGAGTTATTTCTCAAATGGGTATTTGTGTATGGGTCATTTTTTACATGATTTAAATGAATTTATTCTGTTTTATGAAAATTGGTGAATTTCAAGATTTTAATATTTTTGTTCATTTTTATTACAAATTGAGTAAATTTATCAAGTTATTTTTTGAAATGAGTGAATTTATCAAATGGGTATTTTTGAAATAAATAATTTTTTACATAAATTGGATGAATTTGGTGCTATTTAATCATTTTTATAAATATTGGATAAATTTCAAGATTTTATAATCTTTTTTAATTTATATTACAAATTAATTAAGTTTATCAAATTTTTGTGTAAATTTAGTGAATTATCAAAATTAAAAAAAAAAAAAAATTACTTGAAATTTGATGAATTTGGTGCTAGTTAATTGGTTAATTCCAAGAATTGTTTATTTTTATATTTTTCTTGGATTATTAATTAATTATTGATAAAATTTGTATATGTTTTTTTCAGGGTTACTGTTGATCAAATCAGTGACAAAAAATCAACTCTCATCAAGGTATCAAAAGGGTATTTATGTAATGATAGTTTAAAGACAAGGAGTTAATTACTTAAAATAGCAAAAAACACGTGTTTTACTGTTAATAAGCAATAGAAAATTCAGTTTTGTTGCCAGTTATAGCATGAAATTTCATTTTTTACCGGCAAAATACTGTTATATTTTTTTACGGATCACAGTTAAAAATTTTCATTTTTTTGCTTAATAATAATAATAACAGAATTTACATTATGGTTACTGTTTTTTTCAAAAAGTTAAAAACAACTTTTAAATTACAGCTTTTTTTTCTTTATTAATGAGTAATGACAATTTATATTTTGGGTTGCTATGGTTTGGTAATAAAATAGTAAAAAGATAAATGTATGCTGCTAATTCATACTGTATAACTTTAAAAGTATGTTATCACTAAAGGTAAGTTTGTAATTTGAATTTTATGCAGGTTGATAGCGCAAATAAGCGTGGGAGCTTATTAGAAGTGGTTCAGGTCTTGACGGATCTGAACCTGCTGATCAAAAGAGCTTACATTTCTTCAGATGGAGGATGGTTCATGGATGGTATATATGTTTTTAACTATACAGTTTTTCGTCCTAATTTATTACTAATTGTTTTGTTGCTAAAATTTTACTGTACTACTTTTGAAATGACAGTGTTTCATGTTACTGATAAATATGGAAATAAGCTCTCAGAAGATAATGTCGCGGATCGAATCCAACAGGTAGTGATATAAACATGTTTTAGATCGATTTAAAGGGTGTTTAGTGTGTTTAAAAGTAATCATGTGATATTGGATAAGATTGAGATGATAAGTTGTTGTTGATTTATTTGGTGATCATCAGAACCAGTTTTAGTATACGAAAGCACTAATGAGATGATCATTTTTAAAATACATTACCAAACACCCCTATAAGGGTGGTGTTAAAAGGGGATTGGGTTATCTTGTTTTGGGGGAAGAAATATACTAAATTTTTTATAAAAAGAATCCCGGGGACCGTACCTACCAGCCTATGGGGTCCCCAAGAAATTTTTGTGTGGATATTGATCATTGAGCCACTTGTGTTTGTGTTGCAGTCACTTGGACCAAGGGGGTGCAGCTTCCGGTCCCTAAGAGGTTCAGTTGGGGTTCAGTATGCTGCCGAGAACACCACAATTGAGCTAACCGGTCGTGACCGTCCCGGCTTACTTTCTGAAGTTTTTGCGGTTCTCACTGACCTCAAATGCAATGTAGTCGCAGCCGAAATATGGACCCACAATTCACGAATGGCTTCAATAGTCTACATCACTGACAATGAAACTGGGCTTCCAATCAACGATCCAGATCGACTCTCCAAAATCAAACAACTTCTACTTTATGTTCTAAAAGGTGACCTAGACAAACGTGGTGCACAATCCGCTGTTTCGGTAGAGTCAACTCATACACAAAGAAGGCTGCATCAGTTGATGTATGCTGATCGGGATTATGATACTGATGAATATGATGTTCCTATCGGGTCTAGTGGACAGAAACCGCGTGTGACTGTAGAAAATTGTATTGAAAAAGGGTACACTGTGGTGAATTTAAGGTGTCCTGATCGGCCTAAGCTACTTTTTGATACGGTTTGTACACTAACGGATATGCAGTACGTGGTCTTTCATGCTACGATCATTGCTGAAGGTGCAGAGGCTTTTCAGGTAGATTGTTGTAACACATATATTAAGTATATGAAATTGTGATGCTAGTGTAGTTTGTGTCTTACTTGTGTTTGTGTACTAAAAATTTAGGAATTTTATATCCGGCATACTGATGGATGCCCCATTAATTCAGAAGCGGAGAGGCAACGAGTAATTCATTGTCTTGAGGCAGCTATCAAGCGACGAGTGTCGGAGGTATGAATTTCCAAAACTTGTTTTGTTACAGTTTATTGTTCCTGTATTTTTTTTCAATGTCCCTTAAGTCTATCCGTACGATTGACTTTTCAAAAGTCAAAACTAGTATTTCTCAAAAACTTGTGTCATACAGGGTCTAAGACTAGAACTATGTGGTGAAGATAGACTCGGGCTATTATCTGATGTGACCAGAATCTTTAGAGAAAATGGGCTTTCAGTAACTCGGGCAGAAGTGACAACAAGAGGATCCGAAGCTGTAAACGCTTTCTATGTTATTGATTCATCAGGCACTCAAGTTAAAAGTGAAACAATCGAAGCAGTTAGAAATGCAATCGGCGAGACAATACTTAAAGTGAAGGAAGACGAAATGTTATCAAGTTCTAAAGCACCTCGACAACAAACGGGCGGCTTCTCGTTAGGAAATTTGTTTCGGAATCGATCAGAAAAGTTTCTTTATAATTTGGGTTTGATTAGATCTTGTTCAGAAGTTGCTTAAGTCAGGTGTAGGAAAAGAGTTAGGTAATGTGGAATGGTAGTTACTAGTTAGTTAAACATGTTTTTTCTTTCTTTATGAAGTGTAGATTCCTGAATCTTTTGAGTCACATTTGTGTACTATGGTCTCAAACTCTCACTGTAAATACATACATAATGGCTTTTCTTAGCTTTTTGAAATCTTTGTTATTTATTGCCGCTTTATTGTCTGTAATAAGGATCAAATAAGAAATAAAAATAAAATGAGAATGATCAGAAATAATCACACCTGGACATTTTGGATGCACCTACAAAAAGATATATCTTCCATGAAATTCTTTTTCTTCATTTGAAATGTATGACTCAAAATATTTCTTATTATTCTTATTTTTATTTTTCTTGTTAGTGGATCTATTCTTTTTAGGTTATTGTCTAATCCAGTGAGACATGAATTAGGTTATTACATTATACTTCGATACAAAATGGAGTTTATTTACATTATTTGGGTCGGGTCGGGTCGGGTTCATTCGCGTTTGGGTTAGCCCGAATACAAGTAAAATGTAACAAAATTGCCTATTTGTACTTGTTTAAATAGATAATTTATAATATTTATGTTAAAAAAAAGATTTAAAAACAAACAAAAAAACGTTTATTCATGTTGATCCGAACCCGAGTTAGCCAAACATTTTTAACTCGATACGCGACCCTACTTTGTATTCAGGGGTTGACCCGAATAACCCGACTCGAATAGACTTAATCGGGTTCGGGTTGGTCGGGTCGGGTTAATAGGGGTGTAAGCTAATGCGTCTCCTACTTCTTAAGGCGGAACTCCAAGTTGTACCCGAATAAAATTATTAACCCGGGTAATTCTTCAACTTGGAGTTCTGCATGAAGAAGCAAAGGTCGCGATAACTGACGAATCTTTTACTGGTACATGGACAACTATGTGTACCGATAGATTTACGAGTCTTAATGGTTTTAAAAGGTGATGCAATGGAATTGAGCTTGTTACTAGAGAAGAAAATTAACTATTCGAAAGACAAAATTCAAACATAACTTTATGCATTCTTTTAATTGCATTTTTAGGCATTTCAGTTTTTAGAATGTAAATGATACAAATTTCTTTTCAGTATATTAAATAAAAGTTAATAATAAATAATAATAATAATAATAATACAGTATATTTCTTTTCAATAAGAACTGAAATATATATATAAGCATGTGTTTAGTGGCAAGTGGCAACTAATATTGGTGGTACCCTTTGGTAGGCTTTTGTGGAAGAATTGTGGTGTTAGTGATGTCCAAAGACGTGGGAAATCCACCAATAAAAAAACAAAAAAAAAAAACATGTGATTAAAAAATGAATATTATTAAATGATATGAGTCATCGTCTATGCAGCAGCCACTTTTGATTTTTGATTTTTTATTGTTATTAACTTATTATGTCAAAATCGGCTCCTTGTTAATATGGACAGCCAACTCCAAAATTCGTATCTTTTTGTGGTACTATTTTACCGACTGAAAGGCTGATAGTGCCCAAAGGGCTTAGTTTAATTTTTTATTAATATTATTATTATTATTATTATTATTATTATTATTATTATTATTATTATTATTATTATTATTATTCAACCAACACTTTTATTAAAAATTAATAGGATTTTACAAGAAATTGGTGGGGAGCCGAGAAACCAACTGAGCCCCCACACCTCTGGCAATAACATTATAGAATTGACAAAATATTACTTTAGTGTCTAGGTTTTTGTTAAATTTTATCAAATTTTTTGGATTAAATCACCGTTGAAACTTATCTTCACAGTTAATTATCAGTGAGAAGATGAATTATTTTTTAGCGATAAATACCAACTTTTTGTCTAGTGTTGTTGTTTATTTATTTATTTATTTATTTTTTAATCTTTTTATAAGTTGTTCAGATTTTTTTATTTTCTTTTTATTTTTTCAAACAATTTTTTAACATAATCTTATCACTGAGAAGATGAATTATTTTTTAGCGATAAATACCAACTTTTTGTCTAGTGTTGTTGTTTATTTATTTATTTATTTTTTTTTTAATTTTTTTATAAGTTGTTCAGATTTTTTTATTTTCTTTTTATTTTTTTAAACAATTTTTTAACATAATCTTGACAATCTCGCTTCTTTTTTTTTTTTTTTTTTTTTTTTTTTTTTAGTTCAATCTTTCAAATAAGCTGACATTTTTAATTTACGTTATCTTCATAGGTTTATCTACAGTTAAAAGATTTTTTTCCCAACTTAATTCTTACCTGTATTTACTTCTAGTTTGTTGTCAAAATTTTCAAATTTTATTTATTTATTTTTTCCGCGCACATATGCCACAATGAACTAACCTTTTTTTTTTTTTTTTTTTTTTTTTTTTTATGTTTTATTTTAGATATGAAAGCTTAAAATTACAGTTTATTTAGATAGTGGTACAAATGTTTTTCATCTAAATTTTGATAACGTAACAACAATATTAATCGTTAATATTTTAATTAAAAAAAAAACAAAAAAAACAAAAACAAAAACAAAACCCAACTAGAACTAGAATTAACTATCTCATAATATACACACCACAGACTATCTTTCACATGTCCTAAGCATGACTTGAATCTACAAATATTTTTGTTTGAGAGCTTCTCACACAATAAAGGGTACATTGGGACACAAGCCCTTCAGTGGATTTTAGATCTGAAAACATGAAAAACTAAAAGTGTTCAAAAAAATCTGAAAAAAAATTGACAAGAAAGTAGACAAAAATAAGAATCGCTAAAAAGAACTCAGTTTATTTTCTTCATGGTCAAAAGGGATAGTGAAGTTAACGTTTGTTATGGAGTCAATTCATTGTCAAGATCAGATCTGCAGATGTGGGGCCCAAATCTGCCCACATGTACGCGCTTAAAAAGTTCATCTGTAGATGATCGAAAGCATGAAACGGGCTACAAACCGACATAAACTTGACACTTGAGACATAAGTCCAAAACCTCAACAAAACAACCCGACAACACAATCCAACCTAGCAGTGACATCAAAAATAATAAGATCGGCCAATTAAGAAAATACGTGAGATGTATGAAAACTACCTACGGAAATCATGTTTTGAAATGGTTCCAAAACCCGATCCTCTTGATTCATGACCCTTGACCATAGACCCTTTTTTGACATTTCAACCTCAACCCTCTCTTGACTCTTCAACTTCGACCCTCTTGACTTTTCACCTTCTGCCCTCATCAAATAAACACTTCAATATAAACCCTTTCTTGGCTCTTTAACCTCGACCCTCTCTTGACATTTCAACCTCGATCTTCTCTTGACTCTTCACCTTCGACCCTCATCAAAGAAACACTTCCATACACATCTTATCTTGGCTCTTCAACCTCGACCCTCTCTTGACACTTCAAACTCNAAAAAAAAAAAAAAAAAAAAAAAACTGTACTCGAACAACTTGCTGCAAAAACAAGCATGGCCTAAAACAAATAGCTTAAGATCGAAAACTTTTATCGAAACAACCGCAAGTTATTTGAAATGATGGAGCTTTCAACTCATATCACCCATTCTTTTAACTAAACTTTTCTACAAATTCACATGTCTACGATATATTTCAAATTGGTTCATCAATAAGTAAGTTGTTTAAAACGAGGATTTTCTACCTGCACTCCACTGTGGGGCACGAGGTTTCCGTTACATGCTTGTTTAGGTAAATATTTATTTTCACAAAAAAAAAAATGAAAAATAAAAATGTTTAGGGATGATTTTTGCTAGATCAAGTAAACTACAATAGGGGTGTGCATCGGGCCAGAACCCGACCCGTCCCGACGAAGCCCGAATCCCGACAAGCTTGAAAATCCTAACCGAATCCCGACCCGAGTCTAGCCCGAATCGTCCCGAGTCCCGAAACGAAACTGATTTGTATGGTTTTTCTTTGTAATCCCGACTTCGTCCCGACTCCCGACCCGACCCGAATCCCGACAAGCTGAAAAACCCAAACCGAGTCCCGACCCGAGTATGGTCGGTTCGGGATTCGGGACGTCGGGATCGGGACGGTTTTCAGGTGTCGGTCGGGTTTTGCTCAGCCCTAAACTACAAGGACCAATTATGTAAATTTTTGTTACATGATTAGTCTTTAAGGATGGATTTGTAACAACTGTTAAACGACTTGAACTATTTATGTAATTCATGCTGGGATGATTTTTGCAATGAGAGGTAGTTTGAAGGGATGTTTTTGTACATTTATGTTACACGTTTGGTCCTTGAGTACTGATTTTTGTTATATCGTTAGTCCTCGGTGACCAAATATGCAACCACAGTTAAAACTCAAGGACTGTTTGTGCAAAGACAAAATAATTCTTTTACACGCTTGGTCCTTGAAAATTCATTTTTGTTACGTTGTTAGTTCTAAAGGACGTATTTAGCAAGGACAGAAACCTCAGGGACTGAACTTTTCAAAAAACATAAATTTATTGTTTGACGGACGGTACAATTTCCTGGAAATTATAAATATTTAAAATGACACTCATAGTTTTATACTAAACTTAAACTTGATATAATAGTTTGGCAAGTCTTCATGGAGTAGGGATCCAGTGAGAAGAAACTTAAAATGAGAAGGATGAGAAATAGCTATAACCACACATTTGAGATGCATCGAGTTGAATTAGATGCATCTCTATTCATTTAGATGCGTCCCAATTAGTTTCGAAAGTGATTTTGAAGTGAAAACGATGCAAAATAGTACTAGCAACAAATTTGACCCGCAGTGGACGAAAAATACATAGAATTCGTCTAACTTGATGCATCTAATATATGTATATGCATCTAATTTTTTGCTAGAAAATATATTATGGTGCATCTAAAAGATTAGAGATACATCTAATTCAAATCAATGCATCTCTAATGTGTGGCTATAGTTATTTCTCATTCTTCTCATTTTAAGTTTTCTTCTCATTTGATCCTAAGTCAGTCTTCATGATGTAAAATCTCTCCGAACTCAAGTTTAAGAGCTCGAAAAAGATTCATAGTTGATTTGGGAGCGAAGGTCGAGCTCAAAAATTATACTTTTTAAAGAAAAATTATTCCAAAACTTAAATCACAAAAACACATGTATGAGTACCCAATATCTCATCGAACAAAATATGTATTCTTTTAAGTTAGTCGTCGTAAGTTAGTTATAATTCCAATAACTTCGATGCGCGATTATTATGACATAAAACTTGAACTATTTCTATCAAATATACTATGCATGCACGATATCGCCGTTGCTCAATTTCTAAGTAACTCGAATCAAAATCTAACTATCTTAGAAACATATAACTCGATAATATCTCAACTATCTTACACAAAACTTCTCTTTTCTTTTTAGTTCATAAGAGACAAAATAGCAACACCCGTTGCACTATAAATATAACATCTATTAGACTTGATCCTACAACATTTTGGTTTGTAAACGTATCATACTATATGGTTGCCGGGAAGCTGCAAATTTATTAGGACAACCGTAACATGGTGATGGATGAACTAGTTTTCCCCCTGTCATGTTACTTGGAAATTAAGATCGATTTTTGACTGATACATATACTTTCTAACCATTATCCTTGTTATCCTTTTTGACTAATGTACGTCTGGAATCATCTCGTGTGAGAACACACCAAATTGCGTGACCGCTAAACTACGGCTATGTTGATGGTGGTTCATAGCACAACCTGTTGAACTAAATACATGTCGCAAGTCGTAACAAGTGAATTGCTTATTAAAAGGGAGTAAATTGCAAAAGTCGTCCTTGTGGTACGTCCATATTGTAAGTACAGTCCTTACTTTTACGAAATGCATGCGTCGTCTCTGTGGAAACTATTGGTAAAGTATTATCCCTCGCTTAAAGCGAAATGACTAAAATGCCACAAAGTGAAAGATATAGTCTCACTGAAATCAAGAGCATTTAGTCATTTCACTTTGAGTGACGAAATCGTCAGTAAAGGTTTCTCACATGAACGATGCCCACAGTTTCGAAAAGGTAAAGAACGTGCATGCAATTTGAACATACTATATCGGGTGATTTTTGCAAGTTACTCTTAAAAGGAGTTATTGTAATTCATAAGACATGAATAAAGAGGCTAATTAGTAGATGACGAGTCTACCGACAAATAATAAAAGTGGGGATGGTGGGGGATGTACATTATGAACCATCGCTATCTGCCACCCTAATAACATACACCAACACTCTCAGGCCACCACTGTGGGACCCACACCAAATCCTGCACCAAATCATCCTCTGTATATAAATATATTTATTGTGCATAAATTTTCAGCCAAATAAACTATTTTTATAAATATGTGTCCACCATATCACATGATNTATCTCAACTATCTTACACAAAACTTCTCTTTTCTTTTTAGTTCATAAGAGACAAAATAGCAACACCCGTTGCACTATAAATATAACATCTATTAGACTTGATCCTACAACATTTTGGTTTGTAAACGTATCATACTATATGGTTGCCGGGAAGCTGCAAATTTATTAGGACAACCGTAACATGGTGATGGATGAACTAGTTTTCCCCCTGTCATGTTACTTGGAAATTAAGATCGATTTTTGACTGATACATATACTTTCTAACCATTATCCTTGTTATCCTTTTTGACTAATGTACGTCTGGAATCATCTCGTGTGAGAACACACCAAATTGCGTGACCGCTAAACTACGGCTATGTTGATGGTGGTTCATAGCACAACCTGTTGAACTAAATACATGTCGCAAGTCGTAACAAGTGAATTGCTTATTAAAAGGGAGTAAATTGCAAAAGTCGTCCTTGTGGTACGTCCATATTGTAAGTACAGTCCTTACTTTTACGAAATGCATGCGTCGTCTCTGTGGAAACTATTGGTAAAGTATTATCCCTCGCTTAAAGCGAAATGACTAAAATGCCACAAAGTGAAAGATATAGTCTCACTGAAATCAAGAGCATTTAGTCATTTCACTTTGAGTGACGAAATCGTCAGTAAAGGTTTCTCACATGAACTATGCCCACAGTTTCGAAAAGGTAAAGAACGTGCATGCAATTTGAACATACTATATCGGGTGATTTTTGCAAGTTACTCTTAAAAGGAGTTATTGTAATTCATAAGACATGAATAAAGAGGCTAATTAGTAGATGACGAGTCTACCGACAAATAATAAAAGTGGGGATGGTGGGGGATGTACATTATGAACCATCGCTATCTGCCACCCTAATAACATACACCAACACTCTCAGGCCACCACTGTGGGACCCACACCAAATCCTGCACCAAATCATCCTCTGTATATAAATATATTTATTGTGCATAAATTTTCAGCCAAATAAACTATTTTTATAAATATGTGTCCACCATATCACATGATATATGATAGTCTTATCATCAATTATTATTCAACCATACATTATACTACTATCATTTCATATTTTGTTTTTATAAGTTTTCATTTTCTGATTTTCTCATCCATGAGTTATTGTTGTATTGAAATTTAGCCTAGCTTATTTATTTTTGTCTTCAACGGTTTACCAACAGTCATCGGTGGCTCTTGTTCTCTTTTAATGCATAAAAAATTGTAGTTAAATTCGTGTTTATATATTTGCAACAGCATAAAGAATTTAGTTGATGAAAATACGTAAAGGGACATAGCTATTAGCATGTCGATTTGTAGTGTGTGTCAAGTTTATGTCTCATTTTAGCCAGTTTAGCAATTAGCATGTAACATGTTAATGTACAAAAAACGCTTTGGGCAGAAACATGAGCTCTAATAGGGAAAAAGAAACGTCGAAACTTGTTTCCGAAAACTAAAGTAGAGGTGTTTGTTTAAACATGTTTTTGGGTTTATGAGTTTATGTGGTTTGTCTTATCTATACTACATTATAATGCATTTGGGACTATTCTATAATTAGAAAGGCTTAAAATTCAAACTTTTTTCTTGCTTATTATAGAAAGATTTCAAAATTAATTTGTTAGGAAGCAAGTTGGTTAGGAAGTTTGTTAGGAAGCGGTTAGTTGTTCAAACAAAAATTATTTGGCTTAACCATCTTTAATATATCTACTTATAAAGCATGAAGACAACTAAACATGCAACCAAATAACGCAAAATATAATCACACGGTACCCGCTGCCGCATTGCGCGGGTACCCTTCTAGTATTTCATAATGCCTATTTGTTCAGCCTATTTTAAACTTATGAGCTAGCTTATATAATAAACATTTTAACAAGCTTATATAGGCTCATAAGTTTAAAAATAAGTCAAAAAAAGATTTTTAAGACATAAAGCAAAACCACATAGTATTATAAGCTCAAAAATAAGATTAAACGTGCACCAGTTTAGTTATGGTAGGGGTTTTCAAGCTTTGACATAACCGAAATGCAAAACGTCGACTTTTCTTTTGGGCTCATTCGTGAACGGGCTGAACTATGATGGGCTTATGTTCATGGGCTGATTCAAGCCACTGAGTCAGTGTCATACTGTCATGTGTAAACAACTTAAAAATGTACGGTGGTGACTGTGTGATAGTACAAATTACAAAACTTGATTTATTTTAAGACCCTTTTATCAGCATAAGCTGAGATTATGACGATATAACCATAAAAGTGAAACTAGTAAACATGATCAAGAAGACAAAATGAAGGTAGCATACTAGCATACAAAGATAAACCATAAAAGTTGTTCTTTTATCGTTCACGTTTTAACACACGTATTATGCTTTACAAAAGCAACACTGGACAAGAAATGTGTAGTTCTTAAAAGCGTAGTCCTAATAAACATTAGGCCAACACTCGGTATCCCACTTGAGTAGTTAAGTTTGTTCAATTTTGATCTGCTAAGGATGATCAGGGATCATTTGGGGTTGCCATTATTTCGTGCTTTGAGAAAGGACTTGTTGTGGGGGCAGAATGACCTATGCAGTTAAGGGCTGAAATGGAGGAAAAAAGGCAACTTTAGGTGAAAACAACAATTTGTGTACAAGTGCATAAATTCTTCTCCAACTAACCGTTTAGCTTGGGTCTTCAGATTTGAGTGATATGGAGCGGAACCATTTGATATTTTAGCTCGCTACTAATAACAACACAAGCTCACTAAAACTAACTAACTTGGTAATTAAGTAGGCCGATTTCCTTAAAGTATCTATTATCAACAATTTTAGCATGCTTACATTTGGATGTCCTTTAAAAATTGACGAGGGAAAATAGAAAGAAACAAAAAATAATACATGGCTTCGCCCGGGTTCGAACCGGAGACCTTCAGTGTGTTAGACTGACGTGATAACCAACTACACCACGAAACCAACTTGGTCATACGCTTCATCTTAAACTTAATAAAAGTAATCACATGAATGCTGCTATTATTACCGGTAAACCTGACAATATAATAAGTGATTGGCAAACAATGGCGACAATAGCTAGCTCACTAACGTTGTCCACTTGTCGTAAATTATTATTATCATCAAGAAGAAAATTTAATAACCTTAAAGCTGGTTCTAAATTTAGTGTAATGGCGATGAGTAATAGTAATACCAAAATCATTGACTCACATCTTCATGTTTGGGCTTCTCCTCAAGAGGTTCATATTATATTTCCATGTTAGAAAATATATATTGAGATTTCATACTCCATTTTTTTTATATTTATTTTTTTTTTATTTGTAGGCTAAGGATAAATATCCATATGTTCCTGGTCAGGAGCCTTCTTTACGCGGTAACTTTGATTTTTTACTTGATGTAAGTCCTTTTCTTTCTTTCTTTCTTTCTTTGTTGAATGATGAAAAACCCCTAGGATATATTATGTTTACTAATCTAATTTTTATAGTGCCAAGTAGATAGTAATCTCAAAACCCCTTAACCCACAAATGATTATGTATGTGTGATTAAATTTGCTTTTCAAAACTGATTATCTACTCTTATTGCTGTTTGAGTGACAGTAATTAGCAATAAGCAGTTTGCAGTTGTTTATTTAGGGGTGTCGCGTATTTACCAAGTAGCAATTCTTCCAAGTGCTTATTTACAACTCTAAACTAAGTTGATAAATGATTTTACCCAAACGCTTGAATTGTTTTAAGCAGATACCTACCTAAGACCCTAAGTTAAACAAATAAACAATCCTAAACAGTGGCGGAACTAGGGGGTGTCACGGGAGACCGGTGGAATTTTGAATCGTAGAGCTGAATTTCGTAAAAAGTCCCGCATTTTCCAAAATGCCCGGTCCAAAAAAATGTGTCTGGTACTAGCTTATTTAGTCAATTAATTGCTTAAAAGTAAACTTAGTTATTTTTATTTTATTTTTATCGAACCCAATCGTTTTAATGAAATCATTTTTTATCCTTTTTCATTTTTTTTTTCCCTTTGTATTACATTTCAAAATTATTTGGGCACCCGGTCACTCATATACCTGGTTCGCCACTGATCCTAAAGCCCGTCCTGCATCTCTTATAAATAATGAGATGAACCAATAGTTTGGACTATGACTGCTTTTATGTGCTGTTTAAATAAGCAGATAAGCAGTTTTCGTAACAAGTTAAATAATCAGTTTTATTAAGCAATCCCATATTCCCATCCACTGATATGGTAGAAGTATTTGGTATTTTTACGCTATGCAGTGTATGGGAGAAGCAGGTGTAGATGGTGCATTAATTGTGCAGCCTATTAATCACAAGTTTGATCATTCATACGTAACAAGGTCTAGATAACTTCATATAGAATATTTTTATTTCGTTTCAGAGTCGGGGTTTTGGCGTTGCCTTTTAAAAGGTGATCAAAATGAAATAATCAGATAATGTTTGGATGTGTTTTTATGTTTGAAGTTGTGACAATGAAATAAATAGTTGTATAAGTGTTTTGGTTATACTGATTATTTCTGGATCGACATGTAAAATAACCCCTTAATAGTTAGAATCAAATTTGTTGCTGGTACTCTCAAAATGATTTTGTCATCCCCATGTATGTACATTATCAGACAATCGTTTTCAAAACACAACGCCAAACATGACCACTTTCTGCTAGCTTCAGTTGTTTTAAAGAATGATAATTACATTTTCAAGCGGTTCTTTTTTGTAATATCAGTGTCTTGAAGAAGCATCCATCCAAATTTGTTGGTTGCTGCCTTGCAAATCCAGCAGAAGATGGCAGTGGGATCCAACAACTTGAACATCTGATCTTAACGGTGTTTTATTATAAATGCTTAAATCCATCAGTAACAACCCAATTCTAATTATTCAACTGACACTGACACAAATTATTTTACATTCATAGGATGGTTATCGTGCAGTTCGCTTTAATCCCTACTTATGGCCATCCGGTCAGCAGATGACTAATGAAATTGGGAAAGCAATTTTCTCGAAAGCAGGAGAGCTTGGAGTACCAGTCGGGTTCATGTGCATGAAGGTATAAAAAGTTTCTTACACCTCATGATGTATGTGGAATTTCATGCAAAGTGTTTACTTAACTATGTGTTATTTGTCGATTGTGTTTAGGGTCTTAACTTGCATATCTCAGAAATTGAAAACTTGTGCACTGAATTCCCTAAAACGCCAGTGTTACTCGATCATTTAGCTTTCTGCAAACCTCCTACGTGAGTTCACTGATTCTTAAACTTCTGCTCGTCTAGATTTGTGAGTCTTGCATAAAAGACTAATGATTAAGTTGGCTTTTTTTGTGCATGTTGTTTTGTAGAAATGATGAAGAAGCAAAAGTGTTCTCAGAGCTTCTAAGGCTATCAAGATTTCCGCAGGTGCGTATTAAAAAACTTGATATGAACTGGGGGGCAAAATTCAAGAAAATGAGAAGACTAATCACTTTTTACTGATTATGTGACCTACTTTATTTGTAACCTATTGATGGAACATAGTTATCATTTTTTACTAATGGAACATAGTTATCATATTTTTCCCCCCAATTTAGTTCTTTACATTTTTTTGCAGATTACCCTTAAAACTGAAGTTAGTGTACTTTTATGGGGTTCTGATGAGGTTACATACTTATAGTTATTGATTGTTTAAATCAACAGGTCTATGTAAAATTTAGCGCCCTCTTCAGAGTTTCAAGAAGCTCATTTCCATATGAAGATTTATCACCACTTCTTGCTCAAGTAGTTTCAAGTTTTGGCGCCGATCATGTGATGTGGGGAAGGTAATTTCAATCATTCATACTGCATTGTCTATAGTATACCATGGTTGCGAGTGACAGTGTTGCTAATATTTGAATCTGTACCGATCATATTACTGCAGTGATTTCCCTTTTGTTGTTGAAGAGTGTGGTTACAAGGAAGCGAAAGAAGCAGTGTCTTTGATTGCAAATCAAGTACCTTTGTCGTCTTCTGATTTGGAGTGGATCATGGGGAAGACAGCTATGCAGCTTTTCCATGGACAATGGGTTGCTTCTTGAATTTCAAATTTCAACACTCAAGTTGTTATAAATGTAGACATGAAATCTTGAGACGGCCACAAGATTTGACAGAGTTTTTACTTTTTAGACCTCAACGGATTGCTACCAGCAAGCAGTTTACTTTCAACTGCCTATTTAGTTGATTTCATGTGTACCAATCCTAACTCCTAAGCAAGTTGCAGCTAACACAAGCTGTAACACTGTAAACATTTAAACATTAAGCTACTAGCCCCTTATATTAAATAAAATTTCAAAAACCATTCTACCATTACAAAACTGTAAATCATCTAAAAATCATAAAGGATACACTTCAAGCAACTTTTAACCAATTTATTATTTGGATAAGACTCATTTACGAGTAAATGGGTCGAAATTACCATCTATGTTCTAAACTGTTAAGCAACATATAACATAATCAATATAAAAGAAAATGAACTGTTCCAACTTATATTTTCTACTAAACTACATATCAGAACTTGAATAACAAAAAGGTCTATACAAGCTTTACAAGCAGATCATACTCTATACAGCTTAACCTCATCACCCCAACATCACTAACTTTGGATGCAAAACCAGGGGTAGAAAAAATTCTATCAAAAAACGCTTTGCACAAAACCTAGGGATCGAAGCAGTACAAACTAATTAATGAACAACAGATGATGAAACATATGAAGACGACTTAGTCATCTATACGTTGAATCTCTCCCATCATTATCCGATTGCTGGTAACCTTAAACCCAAGAAGAGCCGGGTCAATTTGCCTACCCTTTTTCCCTTTCTTCTTTCCAGTTTTACCCCCTTGTCCGTCTGCACTTTCTAACACGGTAGCTGCATCTGGCAAAGGTGCTGCTTTCTTGGCATTGCTTTTAAGCATCTCACTGAAAGATGCTGTCTCTGACACATCAGCGTCACTATAGGATGACGTTCTCCTAAAACGAACATCCTTATTGCTGGCTGCCGTGTTCTCAATGACCTGGTTTGATAAATTGCCTCCTGATTCACGTCTTCCACCTGATGATAAATCCATGAGTTGATAGAAAAATTTGACAAGGACAATCAGATAGAAGCGAATTGCAGGACAAGAATTAAAGTGCTATTTAATTATAAGTATATCGTCAAAAAAACCCTATATACGTTCACAAAAAATGTGATTTAGTCCTTAACATATTCGTTGCTGATTCGGTCCTCCAAGCTTGAAAATACGATTAAGTCTCATAATCTTTTCGTTAAAAACAATAAACTTCAAGAACGTAGTCAGTACTCAATAACAAAGTTTGGGACTTAGCCACACACAAGATACAAGTTTTACTCTGATTATAAAAAATGTGGGAGACTGAATCAAATAATAAAAACACTTTAGGGGAAAGTGAATGGATCCTTGGAGGTAGAAAGTAAATGGATCCTTGCACAAACGAGATCGAGAATGTACAAATAAAAAAAATTTTAAGACGAGCTTCTAGAACAAACTGCTTGATTCTTAATTAAGATTCATGATAATAGGTTATGCATAATGAACACATTTGCAAAATATACCTTCCGGAGAGATCATAGAAGGGGTGGTCCTCCCTCTAACATCCAAATTTGGCGCGAGCTCAGATAAAGCATCATGGGATGAAGCAGCACGTGAAACCGGTGGACGTTTTAGCAAAATATTTTCAGGCCGATTAGATGTAACTGTCATCCTGCAAACAAAGCTAATGCTTAAATATATAACTGAAAAACAAGATGACCAATTGTTAAGGGAAGGTCAAAGTTCACAATGGATGTCTGCTCTGGTATGGACACGTATAAGTAAATCATACGTGAATACTATGTACATATGATCCATAAACAGAAACAGTAACATGCTAGAAAGCTTTGGGCAGCTCTACGGTAAAATACATAAGCGTATAGAATGATATTTAACAGCAAAAAGTGACATTTAAGCTTTTGTTGCAAAAGATTTAGCTACCTGGTTGAAATATCAAGCCTTACAAAAGTAGATTTTCTTACCGTTCTTTGACCTCTCCTGAAAAGGAATCAATCGGTCCAACATTGTCATTGTAAAATCCTGTTCCCAACAGGAACCATGTCAGAATTACTCTGCATTTAAAAATTAGCTAACAAGACAGGGAAAGGTGAAGTGTGGAAATTACCTCCAATTCCAAGTGAGTTGTGCCTGCCAAGAGCATTAACAGGCATTCCGCTATGATCTAAAGTTGTAATACCACTCTGCTGAGCCATAATTTCTTGCGTTTCTGAAGACCTGCCCTTCATTATACTACCTTCATCTTTAACTAACCTCCTTTTCTCCTCCATTGCCAAGAACTCCTGTTCCATGGGGTTTGTATAAACTGCCTGAGACGATCCATTTACACCAAATAATGGGTTATCTTCACGCAACGATCCCGCACCTTTATAGCCAAGTATGGTTTCATCCATAGATGCACCAGCACTAGAGCCATAAGATCCAACAGCGAATGGGTGGTTCTCGTTCAGTCCTACTTGTTGATCCGAGATGTTGAAAGAATGTGGCCTTCTTTCAAATGGTATTCCACTGTTAATACTCAATGGTTCAGTAGGCTGATTAGCTTGTTTCTGGTGTAGTAGTTCCATAAGCAATCTTTTTGAAGTGTCATCACTGGTTCCAGCAGACATCCAAAGACTTGGATCTTCTGGGTTCCTTCTTGTTTCCATATCCCTTTTCTGCCTCTCATTATCAACATGCAGTTGTTGAATCCTCGACTCCATCCAGTCGTTTGATATTTGGCCATTGTGTCCTTCCATCATATCCAAATGTGAGGGTCGATATGTATCAGGGGCTAAAGGATGCTGAGATTGGTGATTGAGGACACTTGAAGGAAATCTGCCTACTTGATTAACATGGTGTAACCTAGCAGCCGAATCCTGTATATCTGTGTTTTGAGCTCGAGCTAAAGAATTTAGAACATCAGCATTCATTCCTGGACCACCGCCAGGCATTGACAATGACCTCTCGTATGGTAGCATGTTAGGATCATACAGGCCCCGCTGAATTCGTTCGTGCATTGAGAGGTTCCGTTCCATATGACTCAAATCCTCATGAGACGGTCTCTGTTGCTGCTGATAGAATTCTGAAGCAGAGCTGGCTCTATGAAGACCAACATTACTTCTTCCTGCATCTAGAGACCAGGCAGAAGCAAGCTGCCGTTCTTCCTCCATTTCGACCCTCTGCCTCAAGGCCATAGGCAACTGCCTACCTTGCAATTGTTCACGTTGAAGCATCTGATGTTCTAAAGATGACATCTGTCCATGCTTAGCACGTGCCATCAGCTCAAAGAGTTCATTTGACTGCCCTTGATGAGGTATTTGGCCATATTTTGCTTGAATCAGATGCTCTATTGATGGATCAACTTGTCTTTGCTGAAGTTGTGAACGATGTTGCAGTTCAGTAAAAATTTGATGCTTGAGAAGAATTTCATCAAGCGCGTTATTGGACCTCACGTCATCATTACGTGATCTCCCACGCCCGTCCATCTGATTTTGAACCAACTGTTCAAGCATCATTTGCTGACGAGACTGCTGGTCCTTGAGTAGCATTTGATGTTGATGGAACTGCTGTGGCAGCAACTGCTGTGATTGTTGAAGCTGCATCTGCCTCTGCTGCTGTTGTTGCTGTTGCTGCTGCAACTGAAGTGCCAAAAAGTGCTCAAGATCTTGCCCAGTATGACCGCCCAACTGTTGTTGGTTTATAGAATTTCGCCTCGAAATTTGATCGAGCATGGGTTCATTCAGGTGGGGAGCAGATAAAAGATTATGTTGCTGTAACAGCTGCTGCTGAATGTGCTGAGACCGAAGCTTTTCTGCTAAATCGAAGTGATTGGCCTCTTGATCTATATGTGACAACTGGCGTACATCAAAAGCGTCTTGATACAAGTTGCTTTCAGGAAGTGTATTCCTTCTGTAAGCAGAATCAGATATAACATCGAAAGGAGCAGCACCTCCACCAACAGGATTAGTAAGTTGCTGTTGAATACCACCAGTAAAAGGTGTCTTAGAAGCCTGATCGTTCCGTAAACTAGATCCTTCAAGCTCAGACAACAACAACCCAAAAGGGTGCATCCTATTATCATTCTGATTATGCGTGACAGCTTCAGTCAAGTCATTATGAGCTATGTGGTTCACATAATTTCCAGAACCCGCGCCTGCGCCTCTTAAAGAGTTCCCCGTAATGTCATTACTGCTGCTAGGTCTTCCTGGGAACACAATTTCTGCAAGGGGAAAAGAATGAGTAACAAGAATCAAAAGAAGATAAAAGAACTGGATAAGAAGGATATTTAACCTTCATCATGGAAGCCTTGACCCTCGGAATATGACAGATGCGAAGGGTTTTCAAATTCAGACATTCTTAATTGAGTATTCGTCGGCAAACCATTATTACCAGCCAGTTGCCAATGAGAATCGTCTGTCCCAATGACCATTTCAGAAACAGAAGCAGGCACTGCAATGCCATTATCCAACTCCCCATTGTAAGCACCAGAGTTGTCCATGTTGGGACTTGTACCGTCCTGGGTGGGGTAATTAAGTGTAGCTGTTAAGTGTGGCATGACAGCTCCTAGTTCCTCAAAAGGGGTTCCTTCTGGTGCATCTAAAACACGAACTGGTAATTCTGCCCCAAAAAACCCTTGCTCAAACCATGAAATGATGTCGACCCCAAGAAAAGGTCCCTGGATCTCTCCTTGCGGGTCACGATAGAACAAACTCAACTCCTCGGGTGGGATGCTGCTGGCCAAATGTTTATTTATACTACTCTTCAAAGGCTGCATATTTCCAGTCCAGTATTGCTCAGAAGATGGTTTCGAAAAGAGAGAGTTCGAATCGTTAGGAAGTTCGGCATTGATGTCAAAGGCAGAAGATGGTCGGAGATCATCAAACCGTTGATTCTTGACATAAGCTGAATCCGTAACTTTGATCTTAGATGCATTATCATTGTTGCTGCCTATAATTCCACTTTCATGACCGGTTGTTATTCCCTGGTAGGATTCCATTCCTGAAATCATTTCAGGAACTCTTTGCTCCCCATTCCAGCTAGAGTCTTGCCCTGAAACAAAGTACCCAGTTACTTTATGATGATGTTCTAACAAATTGTATGTGTATATGCAAATCGCTAACTCACCACCAGTCAAGTTGGTTTTAGGACCATTTAACAGTAGCGCACTCTCGGGGTCTGCTTGATCAGTCCGTCTGTTAGGATCCACAACTTCCTTAACCAATTTAAGATTACCCTCTTTTTCAGTGGTGGGTCCAAAATCTTCAGCATCTGAATAGAACAAATCAAACTTTTTAGATATACAAAGTCAATAATATAGATACTAAACATCTTTCCATTCGTATAACCAACAATTACCTGAAATATTCTCAGCCGACCCAAACTTTGCAGATGAATTGTAGGATACCTCACTATCGGTGATTTCTCCCTTCCATATATCACCAAGAATAGCCTGTGATGAATTGATTAAATTGTCAAATCTCGACAGCAATAAAGTTAGGGAGAAAAACTGTTGATACACAGTTCCACAAATTAATCGAAACTTGACTATGTAAGAATACTTTAACATACCTCCTCCTCTTTATCAGGGGAAACAAAAGCAAGTGGTTCAACAGCAGTTACTTGTGTTAGAGGAGGCACTTGCGTGATTTTATCAGTCATGGTAACAAAAGATGGGTCAAGCTTCTGTGTACGGTATATATCAAGAAGCTTTGCCCTTGGATAGACGAACATGCCAGTAGTAAGACCTGGTTTTCCAGGAGCATTTTCATTGTTCCCAATGGACCCTGCAGATGAAGGCCTTGCAGCTGTTCCACTAGACCTGCCACGTCCAATGGTAAAGCCCGTGTATGAACCCTCGGTCCGACCTTTCTCTTGCCCAAATCCAGGCGCAGCACGTGTGGATCCTGGACCAGTAGAGTTTGCCTCCATCCTGTGTCGTGGCCTCCATTTGTCACGAGAGTCTGGATCACGCTCTGAAAGTGATTTCGTGATACTTGAATGTGTTTGAGTGTCACCATGACCATCTTCCTTTTCTGCATCTATCTTCCTCTCAGTGCGGGCATCTTTTTCTTTTTCATCCGGACCCCACCTAGATGACCATTTCCCATCACGCCGACCCTCAAGCCCGGAACTACGGTTACCAGCATCATTCCACCGATCATTGGAAGGTTGAATTCTAGTATCAGTAGTCTCTCTACCAGCATCAACACGTCGGTCAGGTTTCCTCCGCTCTCTTCTACCAAGTAAGCCTGTTTCTCTTTCTTCTTCACGCCAACGGCGAGCACTTTCAGTTTCACCACCAACTTTCCTCCAATCTTTTTTGTCATCAGTCACATCTGGACGCCGCTCCTTTACATTGGAATCAGCAGAACTTCCAAGAGAAAGAGAACTCGGTGCACGCATTTCCTGTCATCATAGTAAGAAAAATATAACTATCTTTCGGAATTATGGGTATAACTATAAGTTAGTAAGATCCTGTTCTTTAAACTAAAAACCCACATTTGATATGAGATTTACTATCTAGTCAACGGAAATATGTATTTTTCAAACCGATTTCTAATCTTGCAGACCTATCCTTGTGTGAATTCAGTGACTAAGTAATGAAATGATCTTGTAAAACAGGGATACTCTAAACATACATTAAAATGTGTAGTCAGAAAAGATTACTGTTTCACGGATAAAGGTTTACTTGATAAATACATCTAAAGGCAATCCATTTTGATAGGGTCACTTACCATCTTAGTCTCGTTTGGCTTAGCATAAAGCCACTGCGGAGACAAGGGGATGCTGCTGTCCAGAGCTCCATGATCTGTATTATATCACGCAAACAGTTAAACCGTCAGAGCTCATGCAAAAAACTCACTCCCTAAACCGATACTAAAAAAGAAAGAAAAGAAAACAACCACCTACCTTTGGAATCGTCTAGTGAACCCATCACCTTATCATCATCATTCGCTTGCACTATAAAATAAACCATTACATGTTAATGACGTAGTAAATCATAATATCTAAAAGTAACAAAGAATCCAATTCCAACGCGTCTTTTGGATTCATTAAAATGAACTAGCATTATTCATTCTATTTACATGTCCTAACTGCTTAGTAATATAAAAAGAGTAAAAATGAAATTAGTAAAGAATGAAGAGAAAGCATAAGTTTAGATCTAAGAAGTGACATTGAACTAACTTATTTAGGCTTAAAACAAAATCAATAAGTTAATAATAATAATAATAATAATAATAGATGAAAATGAGAGTAGGTACCTTTATGAACAAGTTTGAGATCGTCGGGACGATTAAGCTTGCTGCTGCTGCCGTCAGCCATCGGATATTCAATTCTTCACAACTTTAAAAAACAAGAATAAGATCCGGGGGGGAGGGATTTACTTACGATTTAAAGGTAAAAAGATTTTATTCAATCAGATTTTGGGAAATTATTATTTAGGGTTTTGAGATCGAATTGATTTTTTTGGGGGTTTGTAAGCTCCTATTATCAACAAGATTGAATTATAGAGAAACTGTTTTCAAGAGAAATTGTTTTTGTTTGTTTGTTTGTGGTTCGATTAGATTTGATGATGAGATAAAATAAAACCAAACACCAGGCACCCTCTCAAATGTTTATGTATTATGATTATGATGATCTTCTTTCAAACTGGGCTTCTTTGGTTGGTTAGGGCGGTCCTCCCCCCTATCAGACGATATTACTTATATAGTCCTTGCACTTATGATAAAATCATACATTTCGTCCTTCAACTTACGTTCACCATCTCTCTTTTTATGGGATTTCCCCGTTCAAGTAGGCCGAAGCCGTAACTTTCCTTGACCACGTTCGAATGAGGTTTAAGCACGAGACCTCTTGTGAGAACATAAGTGTCTTACCACCACTTGATTGACCGAGCGACTTATGTATGAATGATTAAAAGAACATTTTAGTTGGCTTTTTTTAACTTGTGCCCTTGGGTTAAAAAAACCCTTGTAATAATAGCAATACTCGAGAGGGACCTATTTTGCAACTTTAAACAAACAGGGGCAATTTATGCAATTTCCTCTCAAACTGCCCAACCAAGATAAGGTTTTTGGCAAAACATGATCAACATAAAAAGCTGGGAATACTCAAATTTATTCTCAACAAACTAAGCTTCATTTTAGATCAAGAGAAACAAAAAAAGGTCTGTACAAGCTTTACATATGTAACCTAACCTCATGACCCCAAACATCACAAATTTCGGATGCAAAATGAGGGGTGCAAAAATTCTATCTAAAAAAGATTTGCACAAAACCTTGGGATCGGATCAGTACAAAAATGAACAACAAATGACGATAGACATGGGTTAATCTTCTATCCGTTGAATCTCACCCATCATTATCCGGTTGCTAGTAACCTTAAACCCTAGAAGAGCTGGATCAATTTGCCTACCCTTTTTCCCTTTCTTCTTTCCAGTTTTACCCCCTTGTCCATCTGCACTTTCTAAAGCAGCAGCAGCAGCATCTGGCAGGGGTGCGGCTTTCTTAGCATTGCTTTTAAGCATGTCACTGAAAGATGCAGTCTCTGACACATCAGCATCACTATAGGATGATGTTCTCCTAAAACGAACATCCTTGTTGCTAGCTGTCGTGTTCTCGATGACCTGTACATTGCCTCCAGATTCCCTTCTTCCGCCTAGTGATAAACCCACAAGTTGAAAAAATGGCATATCATAGAAACAAAACAGAGGACAATAATTAAAATATGCTGGTATATAACAAACCAGAATGTAAAGCAAAAAACATTTTAAGTGAGCTACTAACACAAGCCGATTGATACTTAAGATTTGGGTTTAAAAGAGAAGGTTTGTCATCCAAAATACATCAAAAAAGGCATTTTCGCCACCAACTGTCGAATGGCCCTTCATTGCGTTTAAACAGTCAAAAGGGCAAATCCATCATATATATATATATATATATATATATATATATATATATATAGGGGAAAGTTAATGTGAGAACTTTCTTAAAGTTGTAAAAATGAGAACTATTCTAAAATACCATTAAAATATTGATACATAACCATTTTAGCAAAGATGCACCCAAATATTATATATTAATACAAGTTAACATTAAATCAACTAATAACCAACTCATACATGAGAAACGGATTACTGATACACAATTAAAATTTTGATGCATATACATTAAAATCTCAAAAAACTAATTTCTTATAAATAAATTGATACACCTAATACATAACAATCACTAAAAACTTGATACACAATACTAAACCTTGATACACATTACACGTTGAATCAAAGTGTATCACTTAGTTTACGTCAATTTTCATAACAAAACCCATCAAATCTTTAACAATTTTAGTTGTAATTAATTATGTTTTTATTTTCTTTTAAGTTGAGTGTCATTTGTGAGATTTTGGTTGGTTCTCATTTTTACAACTTTAAGAAAGTTCTCATTTGATCTCAATTCTATATATATATATATATATATATATATATATATATATANTACTTAAGATTTGGGTTTAAAAGAGAAGGTTTGTCATCCAAAATACATCAAAAAAGGCATTTTCGCCACCAACTGTCGAATGGCCCTTCATTGCGTTTAAACAGTCAAAAGGGCAAATCCATCATAAAAATAAAAATAAATAAAATAAAATAAAAAAAAAAAAAAAAAAAAAAGGAAAATTTGCCACCAACCTTTTTTCAAAAAAGAACACTTCGTACTAAACAATATATTATTTGCCTAATTTTCTTTTTACATTTAAGTTAACTTGTTTTTGGTGGTTTGATGTACAAAATACATGTTTTAAAGAAAACTGAGTTTTTCAATAGGTAGGCACATCAAATTATGCACACATTAAAAAAAGAGAAATGATATATCCTCCTACGATTTGTTTCTACTTATATTCCTACTTACAGGATCATATAATATTGTTGTGTGTGTGTAGGAGGATTAGTAGGAAGATATTGTAGGAGGCTTTAGCAATGCTCTAAAAAAAACATGCGTTTGAAATAGACACACATGAAATTTGTGTTGAGAGAATCTGTTTCAGGGAACCTTGCATTTTTAGTAGGTCAACACATCTAAAACTGTGGTTTCTAAGGAGAGATCACATTTTATAACGTGTTTTTTCACTTAATTTATATAATTTTATTTATAGCTCATAACTTTAAAGAAATCGAGAAGCATAAAACCTATTGATCCCTAAGTTTATCACGACTTATCAAACACAAATAAGTGTCTTCCCTATCGACTTCTTTTTCTTTTCTTTTCTTTTTGTGCATAAATAGACGTGTGAGATAATTGACAAAATTGGGGTTTCAAATGGTGCATTATCCATGTCAAACACCAACATCAAGTACTGTAAATGCATTGTTACCAATGTTTAATGAAAAATACACAATAATTATAGTTGCAGACATAAATAAAAGCTTTTTGAAAATAAGGATAGCAAATTTACTCTATTGATATTTTTTGAATAAAAAAAAAATGCTCTTTTGACGTAGTTTAGTGGCAAAAAAGGACCTTCCAAATGATGAGAGGCAGATTTACCCTTTGAGATGTATTTTGGATGACAAATCCCTCTTGACCAATGATCTGTCATGATAGATTAATGTGCAACGAGATTTGAAGTTTAGACACTTGCAAGACATACCTTCAGGAGAAATCATGGAAGGAACCCCCCTCCCTCTGACATCCGAATTTGTTGCCAGCTCAGCTAAACCTTCATGTGATGAGGCTGCACGTGGAACTGGTGGACGTTTAAGCAGAATATTTTCAGGCCTTTTAGATGTCACTGTCATCCTGCCAAAAAAGCAAATGTTAAATAATATGCTAAAAAAACACAAGTTTTGTGCTCGTATTACGAAAGATATAGCTACTAAAAGTAATTAAACAAGACTAGGGAATAATATTCTACTAAAAGTAAAGTTTCATGGTTAACAAGTCAAGTATCAGGAAGTAAATTTTCTTACCGATCATTAGCATCTCCTGAAAAGGAATCAATAGGTCCAACCTTGTCGTTGTATAGGCCTGCATTCCCAACTAAAAACGTGTAAGAAACATTACTTTACAATAAAGAATAAAAGCTAACAAGACAAGGGAAGGTCATATAGGAATTACCACCAATTCCAAGCGAATTTTGTCTGCCAAGAGCATTTATTGGCACTCCGCCATGATCTATAGCACTAACACCACTATGCTGAGCCATAAATTCTTGTGTTTCTGCAGCCCTGCCCTTCATTATACTACCTTCATCTTTATGGGACCTCCTTTTTTCCTCCACATCCAAGAACTCTCGTTCCAAAGGGTTTGTATAAACTGCCTGAGACGGTCCATTTACACCAAAAAACGAGCTATCTTCATGCATTGATCCTGTTGCTTTAAAACCTACCATGGCCTCATCTATAGAAGCACCTGCATTAGAGCCATAAGATCCAACAGCGAATGGGTGGTTCTGGTTCAGTCCTACTTGTTGATCCGAGATGTTGAAAGAATGTTGCCTTCTTTCAAATGGTATTCCACTGTTTATACTCAATGGTTCAGTAGGCTGATTAGCTTGTTTCTGGTGTAGTAGATCCATAAGCAATCTTTTTGAAGTGTCATCACTGGTTCCAGCAGACATCCAAAGACTTGGATCTTCTGGGTTTCTTCTTGTTTCCATATCCCTTTTCTGCCTCTCGTTATCAACATGCAGTTGTTGAATCCTCGACTCCATCCAGTCGTTTGATACTTGCCCATTGCGTCCTTCCATCATATCCAAATGCGAGGGACGATAAGTATCAGGGGCTAAAGGATGCTGAGACTGGTGATTGAGGACACTTGAAGGAAATCTGCCTACTTGATTCGCATGGTGTAACCTAGCAGCCGAATCCTGTATATCTATGTTTTGAGATCGAGCTAAAGAAGTTAGAACATCAACATTCATTCCTGGACCACCTCCAGGCATTGACAATGACCTCTCGTATGGTAGCATGTTAGGATCATACAGACCCCGCTGAAGTCGTTCTTGCATCGAGAGATTCCGTTCCATACGACTCAAATCCTCATGAGACGGTCTCTGTTGCTGCTGATAGAATTCTGAAGAAGAGTTGGCTCTATGAAGACCAACATTACTTCTTCCTCCATCTAGAGACCAGGCGGAAGCAAGCTGCCTTTCTTCCTCCATTTCGACCCTCTGCCTCAAGGCCATAGGCAACTGCCTACCTTGCAATTGTTCACGTTGAAGCATCTGATGTTCTAAAGATGACATCTGTCCATGCTTAGCACGTGCCATCAGCTCAAAGAGCTCATTTGACTGCCCTTGATGAGGTATTTGGCCATATTTTGCTTGAATCAGATGCTCTATTGATGGATCAACATGTCTTTGCTGAAGTTGTGAACGATGTTGAAGTTCAGTAAAAATCTGATGCTTCAGAAGAATTTCATCAAGCGCGTTATTGGACCTCACGTCATCATTACGTGATCTGCCACGCCCGTCTAACATCTGATTTTGAACCAACTGTTCAAGCATCATTTGCTGACGAGACTGCTGGTCCTTGAGTAGCATTTGCTGTTGATGGAACTGCTGTGGCAGCAACTGCTGTGATTGTTGAAGCTGCATCTGCCTCTGCTGCTGTTGTTGCTGTTGCTGCTGCAACTGAAGTGCCAAAAAATGCTCAAGATCTTGCCCAGTTTGACCGCCCAAATGTTGTTGGTTTATAGAATTTCGCCGCGAAATTTGATCAAGTACGGGTTCATTCAAGTGGGAAGCAGATAAAAGATTATGCTGCTGCAGCAGCTGCTGCTGTATGTGCTGCGACCGAAGCTTTTCTGCTAAATCGAAGTGATTGGCCTCTTGATCTATGTGTGACAACTGACGAACATCAAAGGCGTCTTGATACAAGTTGCTTTCAGGAAGTGTATTCCTTCTGTAAGCAGAATCGGCTACAACATCGAAAGGAGCAGCGACTCCACCAACAGGGTTCGTAAGTTGCTGCTGAATACCACCAGTAAAAGGTGTCTTCGAAGCCTGATCCTTCCTTAAACTAGATCCTTCAAGCTCAGACCACAACAACCCAAAAGGGTGCATCTTCTTATCATTCTGATTCGGTGTGCCAGCTTCAGTCAAGTCAGTATGAATTGTGTGGTTTACATGATTCCCAGAACCTGCGCCTCTCATAGAATTCCCAATAATGTCATTACTGCTGCCAGGTCTTCCTGGGAACACAATTTCTGCAAGTGGACAAGAATAAGTACTAAGAATCGAAAGAAAATAAAAGGATGTTGATAAATAAAACGCTGACTTAAAAGAACTGGATAAGAAGGATCTTAACCTTCATCATGGAAGCCTTGACCCTCGGAATATGAAAGATGCAAAGGGCCTTCATGTTCAGACATTCTTAATTGGGTATTCGTCGGCAAACCATTATTACCAGCTAGTTGCCAATGAGAATCGTCTGTCCCAATGCCCATTTCTGAAACAGAAGCAGGCGCTGCAATGCCATTATCCAACTCCCCATTGTAAGCACCAGAGTTGTCCATGTTGGGACTCGTACCGTCCTGGGTGGGGTAATTAAGTGTAGCTGTTAAGTGTGGCATGACAGCTCCTAGTTCCTCAAAAGGGGTTCCTTCTGGTGCATCTGCAACACGAACTGGTAATTCTGCCCCAAAAAACCCTTGCTCAAACCATGAAATGATGTCGACCCCTAGAAAAGGTCCCTGGATCTCCCCTTGTGGGTCACAATAGAGCAAACTCAACTCTTCAGGAGGGATACTGCTGGCCAAATGTTTATTTATACTACTCTTCAAAGGCTGCATATTTCCTGTCCAGAATTGCTCGGAAGATGGCTTGGAAAAGAGAGAGTTCGAATCGTTAGGAAGCTCAGTATTAATGTAGGCAGAAGATGGTTGGAGATCATCAAACAGTTGATTCTTGAAATAAGCTGAATCCGTAAGTTTGAGATTAGATGCATTATCATTGTTGCTGCCTATAATTCCACTTTCAGAACTGGTTGTCATTCCCTGATAGGATTCCATTCCCGAAATCATTTCAGGAACTCTTCGCTCCGCATTCCAGCTAGAGTCTTGCCCTGAAACAAAGTAAAAAAGTTGCTTTACAACAATGTTTGACCAAATGATGTTCTCATATGCAAGCTGCTAACTCACCATTCAAGTTTGTTTTAGGACCATTCAACAGTAGGGCACTCTCAGACTCTGTTTGATCAGTCCGTCTGTTAGGATCCACAACTTCCTTAACTAAGACACGGGTACCATCTTTTTCACTGGTGGGTGCAAATTCTTCAGCATCTGAATAGAACAAAATCAAACTATTTAGAAACTGCAAAGGCAATTTTACAGATATTAAAAGTCTTCCCATTATGATAACCTACAATTACCTGCAATATTATCAAACGAACTGACTTTTGCAGATGAATTGTAGGACACCTCACTACTGGTGACTTCTCCCTTCCATATATCACCAAGAATAGCCTGTGACGAATTAATGAATTTGTCAAATCCAGACAGCAATTAAGCTGGTGACAAGAACTGTTAATAAACAGTTCTAAAAAAAACAGATCGAAACTTGACTATGTAAGGATACTTTGGCATACCTCCTCCTCCTTATCAGGCGAAACAAAAGCAAGTGGCTCAACAGCAGTTACTTGGGTTAGAGGAGGCACTTGCATGATTTTATCAGTTATTGTAACAAAAGATGGATCAAGCATCTGTGTACGGTATATATCAAGAAGCTTTGCCCTTGGATAGACGAACATGCCAGCACTAAGACCTGGTTTTCCAGGAGCATTTTCATTGTTCCCGATGGACCCTGCAGATGAAGGCCTTGCAGCTGTTCCACTAGACCTGCCACGTCCAATGGTAAAGCCAGTGTATGAACCCTCGGCCCGACCTTTCTCTTGCCCAAATCCAGGTGCAGCACGAGTGGATCCTGGACCAGTAGAGTTTGCCTCCATCCTATGGCGTGGCCTCCATTTGTCACGAGAGTCTGGATCACGCTCTGAAAGTGATTTAGTGGTAGTTGAATGTGGTTGAGTGTCGCCATGACCATCTTCCTTTTCAGCATCCATCTTCCTCTCAGTCCGGGCATCTTTTTCTTTTTCATCTGGACCCCATCTAGATGACCATTTCCCATCACGCCGAACCTCAAGCCCGGAACTACGGTTACCAGCATCATTCCACCGATCATTGGAAGGTTGAATTCTAGTATCAGTGGTCTCTCTACCAGCATCAACACGTCGGTCAGGTTTCCTCCGCTCTCTTCTACCAAGTAAGCCTGTTTCTCTTTCTTCTTCGCGCCAACGGCGAGCACTTTCAGTTTCACCACCAACTTTCCTCCAATCTTTTTTGTCATCAGTCACATCTGGACGCCGCTCCTTTACATTGGAATCAGCAGAACTTCCAAGAGAGAGAGAACTTGGTGCACGCATTTCCTGTCACCATGGTAAAAGAAAATATTATCTTTTTGAAACAAATGTATATCATATATATTACGCAGATCTAATTCTTTTTATATGCAAACCATGTTTGATAATATTTACTATTCATCAAGGTTCAACCTTCCAAAACATGGACAGTATATATGAAATACTTACTAGCCTCTAATGATTTAACCAAAAGAAAAGTACTGAGAAGGGTGCTTATTAGAACATGAGGGAAAAAAAACAGGGATACTCCCAACATTCTTCATAATTTGTACTTCGAAAAACATTCCTAACAAAAACAGGTTAATTCACAAGCTCCAGCGCCATCTAAAGCATGTTTTTATCGATGCCGTGTCTATAAATACATCTATAGTCACCCCTTTTGTAACCAGAAACTTACCATCTTACTCTCATTTGGTTTAGCATAAAGCCACTGAGGAGATAACGGGATGCTGCTGTCCAAAGCTCCATGATCTTTGATAAATCAAGCAAACCGCAAAAACCATCAGAGCTCCGGAAATTAATCAATAAATCAAAAACAGGCAGATACTACTGTATAAAACAAGAAAACATGTATAAAACTACCTTTAGAATCATCTAGCAAACCCATCATCTTATCATCGTCATTCCCTCCTGGAGCCACTGTCAAAAAACCATTACACGTACATACTCAGGGGAGTGGTGACTTTGTATTGAGAGTATATAAAATATAAAGATTATCTTTCTCTATAAAATGGCTGAAAAGTGTATTCTCAGGTTCTTTCGCAGACGTCTTACGTCTATCACAATTCATAAACATCAACTTTTAAGTCTACAAACTACTGTAGTACTGTATATGAACAGAAACCAATAGATAGTTCAGAACTTCAGATCTACGAATCAGATCCAAACTAGTACCATCATAGAGCTAAAATCTTCATTATCATTTTGTGAACCAACTAATTCTCGACCTACCAAGTATCAGCTATAGCTTCACTTAGTCAACTTTTATATAACAAACAACTTCTCATCAACATCAATATTTCCTAAATGTCACAACAGATTTAGTTGACTACAATACAGATTCAGAAACTAAGTTCTCACTGATCAACGCATTGATTACCTAAAACACACATATACGACAAATTCCAAATAGCTGATCAGTAACCTAACCTAACATCAAAAACCAAAATTGTTACAATGAACTTGATTCCTCACATATTCACAAACTCCATTCATCTTAATCAACTCAAAACTATCACAAACCAAACTAACGATAACAACAACTTCAATGCATGTACAACAAATTCAAATTAGTATGACGTCATCAAAAATTGCTAACAATCCACTAAAATTCCGCACAGATTCACACTATATTCAACAAATCAACTAAACATCATCACAACTCGATACACATACAGCCAATTCAAACAGGTTCAATTCATACACAGCAAATACACATCACTGTGACATTGTCAGAAAATTTACAGATCAGTAAACTAATTATCAACCTATCACTATACCTAAAATTCTTGACCATAAGTCAACTTCTACATACCGAACTGTTTCTCGTCGACATAAAAAATCACTAAAATTCAACATATATTCAATTTGATTCATACAAACTACATTCGCGTTCAATCTACAAATCAAAATAACTACAAAATAAAATAGGCATGACATCATTAACAGATTAGCAAACCCTAAACTAACATTCTCGTTAGCTAGCAAATCAATCTAGCAATAACAAAAACAAGTTTAATTCACACACAATAGATTCAAATCAGTATGACAAACCCTAAGCTAACATCAGAATCAATATTTCCTAAAAATCACAAACTCTGTTAAAAAAATAAACTCAAAATCGTCACAAATCAATCAAACGATAACAGCAACAGCTTCAATACACATACAACAGATTCAAATCAAGCATGAAGTTGTCAACAAAGCAGTAAACCCTAACCTCACCTCAAAAATCGGTACAAAAGTTCGCTTAATTTCACACAGATTCACAAACTACATTCTCGTTAAGTAACCAATCAATCTATTAATAACACAAACAGCTTGAAGCATGACGTCATCAACAGATCAGTAAACCTAACCTAACACACGATCACACAAAACAGTCAACAATCGATCAAACTGAGATACGTAACAGGTGAGATTAACGAGTGACTAACATCAGTAATCAATATTTCCTAAAATTCACAAAATACATTCAACAAATCAGTTCAAATTATCACAAATCAATCTAACAGTAACATACACGTAACAGTCGATTCAATCAGCATGACGTCATCAGCAGATCCTAACCTAACATCAAAAAATTGCAAACACAAACTACATGCAACGAATTCAAAACAATACGACGTCATCAATGTATCACGGATCAGTAAACCCTAACCTAACAAACTAACAACAACAGATCAAATTGAGAAATGTAACAGATGAAATTAACGATAACTACCTTTATCAGCATGACGTCACCAAAGTACATATTCACAAAACTACATTCAACAAATCAACGCAAAATCGCACAAATCAATCTAACAATAACAGCAACTATATCAAATCAAGCATGACGTCATCAGCATATCACTAAACGCTAACCTAACATCAAATCTAAGTCAGCATGACGTCATCAACAGATCAGTAAACCCTAACCTAACACAAACTAACAACAAGAGATCAAATTGAGAAATGTAAGAGATACGATTAACGATAAATACCTTTATCAGAAAACTTGGAAGAAAGAAGATCGTCGGGAAGATGAAGGTCGTCGGCCATCGGAAAGTCAATCGGAAGATGAAAACGAAGAATAAGATCCGGTGATTGATTGATTGATTAAAGAAATGAGAAGAATTTGGGAATTAGGGTTAGGGTTTCGAATTCGATTTGTTTTGTTTTGAGTGAGTGAGTGTGTGAGTGAGTGAGTGAAGAAGACGTAATCTGAAACAAAATTTTGGATACAACAACAGATTGGTGGAATATTTTTGTGAAGTGAGTGTGAGTGTACGGAGAGAGTGAATAGAATGGTGCATGTAGTTAACTTAACCGACACCGGGCCTAATATGTTTATGTTGCTCTTCTTGTCGACTCGAGTCGAGTCTAGTCGAGTTGACCTAAAGTTACGGTTAATGTTAAGTCGCCGGGTCAAGTGGGTTGTCGATTAGATGCGGGACTCCGGGACAGGATTTCAAGTCTTGCAACATTGTTGTTTTTTAACATGTTAAGCAGACGTCATGGTTAAGCTTATTACGGATTTAATCATCATTGGACCTTATATGTCATGTTTCTCTATTTGTCTGAGTCTGGTCGGGGTGAGTGAAGTCGAGTTGAAATAATTAGTTGTCAAGTGTTGACGTATATGGTCTGATAGACCTGATCTGTCAAGACACCAGAAGAAAGACACAGGAAGGACGGCACAGGCTGAACGGCACATGCTGGACGGCACAGCAAGGACCACCAGGTAATATGTTCCCTATTGATGTGACCACACGTGTACCTACTACCCCAGTTTTAAGGGAATATGTTCTCTAGGATGACATCATCTACAGTAGCTCAGGTATTATATATACACTATCCTTGGTGGTTATATGGACACGACACCTCCTACCTCCCTCTACTTTCTCTCTCAAGAATTACTCTCAACTAGAGGGTTCATCCCTCCATATTTATAGTAGAGGACTGACTTGACCGTCGGAGGGTGGTCCCGGGGCTCCGGCCTCGGGACTCCTTCTAACGGGTTCTTTCTTGTTTGTAGCACACTTCAAAGCTCGGGACAAGGATGAAGGGCTCCTGGGAGCCATCCGGAGTTGCCTAGCGGAATTATGCTTCAACATTTGGCGCCATCCGTGGGACCCGTTATTCAATCTACCAGAGTTGAGAATAACGGGGCTCGCTTCCAATTCGTTCCTTCCGGAACCTCTGTCCTCCGTACAGTATGTTCCTTCAGAGATGATCCGTCTACCCTCATTCCAGAGGATGGATGGCACCGGAGGCGGTCCATCTATCGTCCTTCCGGAGGTGATTCTTTTATCCTCTATTCGGTATGTGCTTTCCTTGTTTCTCAACCAGGGTGGACATCATGAATGGGCCGTTCAGAATGATGTCCTCCATCTACCCCTTCGGTATGGAACCTTCCATCTATCTTTTGGTACAACGACCTCCATCAACCCTCCGGTATGATGCCCTCCATCAACCCTTCCGGTAAGAGTAGCAGGCTAAAATGGGACCACAAGGGGCAATGCCGGAATGACGTGGCAGCTGGAAAATAATATGCAAAAATATGTCTTGACAAGATTCGAACTCGGGTCTTCACTATCATAAACCAACGAGTAACCATTGGACTAGGAGTCCATGTTTGGTATGTATCCCTTTTTTATTCTTTTAACATGTGTCTTGGGCTTAAGTGGGCCAATATGATATAGGCTTAAACTTTTCAATAGACTCGTTTTACTTTTAAGCTACGAACATTCACACATTTATTCGAAGAAAAGGAAATGATCATTAATCTTCCATACAATAAATTATTATTATTATTATCATACGAAGGAACCGAAAAAACTTTTTGAAGACGCTATAATTTATCTAATATTGAACATATGACTCTTTAATACTTCGACAAAGTTTATGTTTTTCTTTTATCGTATGATTGCACTCTGGCACTGCATCTTTTCTGCGACAAATTGTTCAACGCGAGAAAACAAGTCTATTTACTTTTTGGGACGCCGGCTGTGTATGGTGGCATGTGCACCTTCCAGGTTTTGCGCCACGTGTGTTTTTAATTTTTGGTCATGACGCCTCTTTAAATAATGGACATATTCTCTATGTAAAACCTCAGCCGGACCTTTTCCTCTAAATGATACATTATTGTTTTGTCTTCAACAACACAGCCACGCATCTGCTTCATCAAGAGTCGGGCGCTCATCTTCCATCGAGTATCTCCGGATGACTTTACGCGCATTAAATTTATGGCTTTCAGTTACTTATTTTTGTCCATTTGTCAAGTAAGCTTTGACATACTTTTATACTACGGCGTTCAACTGAATCTCTCTTTCTCTCTCTCTCTCCGTTGGATGAAGACCGGATCAAGACGCACGACGTGCCTCGGGAATAGTAATATTTGTGAGCGCCAGTCCTTGCGGGTACCGGATGTCAAAGCTCTCATCATCGGGATCCATACCCCAACTCATCATCTAAACTTAGAGCTAGAAGCTTTATATTCTAATCCTTAAAGCTTTGAACATGAGATGTCTACCCGAACTTCAGCGCCTATGGCCTTCGGCTTCTGGTACCTTCGGTACCCCGATAACCTCCATACCCAACACTATGATCTGTTCTACTACGAACGCTCTCCACCTCTGCTTATGATTCGTCCGTTACGCATCATTTCTGGAATGACAACCGACATCAAGAATCAATAAATAACAAATTGCAATAGTCAAATCCCAAGGCCCGCAACAACATCAAAACAACAAGACCCAAACACGGCTACAAGTTGTGTACAGATCTTTAAAGGTCTTGAGAGTTTGAACTTAACCTATCATTGACCTTCATAAGTAAACAAATAATCAAATAAGAAAACCATATTCGAATCCAATTTACCATGACTATGATTTGCGTTTTGAATTTTCTACAATGCCAGGCACGACAAATCTGTGATTTGTGCATTTACTTTTGTTCTCGGGGAAATGGAAAAGACGTAAGGGTACGCTTGTAGTTTATGTTTCATGTAGATGAAAGAGATAATCTGAAGATAATGCTTTTTAGGGGTTGTTGAGTAATTAGAAGAATTAAGATATTTTATCGTTTGTTTACAACAATGTATAGGGGCCAGTATCCGGTCTAAATACACATATGGGTATTTTTACTCTATTTTTATTTTAAAATCCTGGCAAGCACGTCTATTTGTCTGAGGTGATGTTGGGCCTTTTATTTTTCTAAGTTTATTATCATCAAGACAAGTAGCCCATAAGAGCACAAGGTGCAATGAGTAGCTTGAGCTCCTCATTTGGGGCTCACGGGTGTCACATCACCTCAAATCATCTTCACAACTAACCCCCTCCCCCCACCCACCAACCAACAACTAACCTCAACTTACTCATTTGGGGCTCACCACTTACAACTTTATTTTTTTATTCATTTCATTAAATAAACTAATTTCATTTCATTAAACATAAAAATACTACAACATACTAATTTTATTTCATCAAATAAAAAACATACAATACGAAAATAAAAACATACGATATGAAAATAAAAACATACGATACGAAAAAAAATACAACACATACTAATAATATGAAACGTAAATATTTTATTCGCTATCGTCGTCATTGAGATTTCGGTATTTCTTCTCTATTTTTGCTTGTCTCTTGCGAATGATTTCGGCTCTCATCGGGTCAGTAACCAAGCTGGCGTCTAGCATGAGAATATGCATTTCCTTCATCTCCAACGCCTTTGCTGCCTTCTTCCTCCTCATCTCGTAACAAGCCATTTGAATGTCTTTTGTTTGCGAATACTTTTCGGATAATTGTCCCGAAAAAGTACTCGTTTGACTCCCACCGGAGCTCGCCGCGCTCGACGTATCCGTCGACTTTTGTTTCTTTGCAGCTCGTCTATTGTTTCTTTCGGGACGAGGTCGTTTGTCAGGGCCGAAAATATCCTCAAGACATGTAATGTCTATCGGTTCCTCGGCATCCCATTTCGGGTAATTTTTCAAGACCTCCCAAACGTGAATATACGTGAAACCCCTCATACCAAAGCGTTCTTCGAAGCTCGTCTTCGTATTTTCGATATGATCGTGCTCATTTTCACCACTTCGACGCTGAATATGTTTATAAATAGCGTTGAATTTTTGGCAGTCGCCATTAATCCTCGTCCATTTACCGGTTAGCATATTTTTGGTACGAGGGTCACCCATAGTTTGATCGTTGAACATCTCAGTAATTTCGTTCCAAAAGAAGTCTTCGGTACGGTCATTGCCCACATTTTTGTCTTGGGAAATTCTTATCCAAGTTTCCGCAAGAAGCTTTTCTTCGGCCTTGGTCCATTTCCGATTCACACGCGTTTGACCTGCTACTTCCAAGTCATCGTCATCGTCGGTGTCTAAGTCTACTATTTTTTATTTTTTTTGGGCCTTGGTTTTTTTCCTCTACCTTTGGCCGGTGATCATGTTTTTGGTACTTTAAAAAGTGAACCGGATGGTTGTGATTCGAATGGTGGTTGTGGTTCGAATGGTGGTTGTGATTGAGGAGTAGGAAACATGGATGGTTGAGACGGGTAAAAAATTGTGGTGAAAACATTCGTTGAGAATGAGATGCGAATCCTTGTTGAAACGCAAGTTGTTGGTTATGATAAACCTCCACCGGATTGAATTGTTGCGAACCATATGGCGATGAAGAGTTTGAATTTTGCGACAAGGGGGTAGAAGGGTTTGACGACTCCCCGTATTGTCGTGGGTTTGAATTTAGGAGGTTTGTGAAATAGACTCCTTCTTTCGGGTTTTGAGGCATTTTTTTTGTTTTTTTGGAGTTGAGATATAGAAGTGTTTATGTTTTGGTTGAATTGTAGTGAGAAAAATGTATGTAAATGGTTTGGTATTTATAGGGTGTGTTAAAGTTTATTTTGTATTAAAAAAAAAGAACCGTTAATTTTTAAACGGTAATATATCTATTTGAAAATATTAATTTGCAATGTTCCATTCACTTTTGTCAGAATCAAGTACTCGTTTGTCAGGAAATTCGTCTCGTCGTGCAGACGAGTAGGAAGAAAGTGGCGAGAGATGAGGAGGGGGGTGCAATGGCGAGCTCGACGAGGAATCAAAAGAAGCCACGTAGGAGTGGCGAACTCATTTGAGTAATTGCACCTTGTGCTCTAACTACATATACGAGTTTTTACATTCTCTTGAATTTAAAACTAACAATGGCAAACGACTTTCTAAAAGCTTTGAAGCCTACGAAATATTCGATAAATACATGAAGCTGTAAGATTTTATATACATGAAAAGTGCGGGCGTCTTTATAACCGGTATTAATGCGGTCCGTAATCTTTCTCTCTTTTAGTCTTTTAAAGACTGACACGTCAAAAGGCATGGATATCTTGACAACATATAACCATCATTGTCATAATTTTGACGTGCGGCTACTTACGGGTCCAACTTGTGAATTTTGTTAGACGCAACGACATAAATACAATATTCATTCACTGCACTCTGATGGGCAATGTATATAGGGGTGCGGTGCCTCCAAAATCAAATGAACTTCACACGGAAACATACACACGGGAATATTCATGTGTCAAAACTACAATTGTACATTATAACTTTGGGCATACTCTAATCTTTAAAATGATCTTTAAAGTTAGATATTATAGTTATCCGGTAAGGTAGTTTAAAACTAAAAATGATCTTATTTGTTAAGTTCAACAACTCTTTTGAGAACCAATATAACAACAAGTCAATAATTGTCTTGTCATCATCATAAAACATAGTCTGGGGCAACAAAAATAAAGAGTCCTACTAAATACACCAAAGCTTCACTCAGTCAAAAAGTCAATGTGTTGGAGTTTGTACTAAAGTCTAAATTTATAGATAGCTTTATTGGGAACACAAACATTGAATGAATGAAAACATTAAACATATATAAAAACACTCATCTTTTTACGTAGTTATAACCCAACTTATTCCCTATTAAATTCCTTTTGCTATCATTCTATTTCTCTACTAATAAAATGAGATTGAAAATGTATGCTTGTGGCTTATGACGGATTTGGACCAGACTGAAACTCTGACTGAAAAAACAATGTTGCGAACTGCAGTCGCCAGAGACCGATTCCGTCGCCACATACGCCGTCGATGACTCGCAAACACTGCCGGAGACTCCTTCGGTCACCACCTGCCACCGGCACAATCACCATCACGTCAGATGAAAACCACGTTTTTTTGTTGATGTTTGATTTTTGATATTTATTATGTAGTTGGGTTGTACACGTGCCGGCGTTTGTCCAACTAACTCCGACATCACCACTGCGATAAAAGTTTCACTTCTGCTAGATGTGGCCACCATCAACACTTTGGATTTGTGATTACTTTTTTACCTATTTATTAGTTGGATTTATCTAATTTGTAAAAAGAGAAAATGAAGATGAATATGAGGATGGTGAAAAACTGAAAATGGTGGTAGTGGTGATGAGAGAGGAAGAAAGTTAATGTTGTTGGTGCAAAGAAAAAGAAAAGTTACAGAGAGAGAGAGAAAACCTTGGTGTGACAACTTAATTAATATATTCATGGTTGATTTGACAATTATTATGTGATTATTTCGGTGTATTTAGAACAACGACATCTAGAAGGGGGGTTTAATAGTTTACCGCTTTTTATCGTTAATTATCTTTTAAAACTTTCGAACGACCTACCAAGTATCAGCTATAGCTTCACTTAGTCAACTTTTATATAACAAACAACTTCTCATCAACATCAATATTTCCTAAATGTCACAACAGATTTAGTTGACTACAATAGAGATTCAGAAACTAAGTTCTCACTGATCAATGCATTGATTACCTAAAACACACATATACGACAAATTCCAAATAGCTGATCAGTAACCTAACCTAACATCAAAAACCAAAATTGTTACAATGAACTTGATTCCTCACATATTCACAAACTCCATTCATCTTAATCAACTCAAAACTATCACAAACCAAACTAACGATAACAACAACTTCAATGCATGTACAACAAATTCAAATTAGTGACGTCATCAAAAATTGCTAACAATCCACTAAAATTCCGCACAGATTCACACTCTATTCAACAAATCAACTAAACATCATCACAACTCGATACACATACAGCCAATTCAAACAGGTTCAATTCATACACAGCAAATACACATCACTGTGACATTGTCAGAAAATTTACAGATCAGTAAACTAATTATCAACCTATCACTATACCTAAAATTCTTGACTATAAGTCAACTTCTACATACCGAACTGTTTCTCGTCGACATAAAAAATCACTAAAATTCAATATATATTCAATTTGATTCATACAAACTACATTCGCGTTCAATCTACAAATCAAAGTAACTACAAAATAAAATAGGCATGACGTCATTAACAGATTAGCAAACCCTAAACTAACATTCTCGTTAACTAGCAAATCAATCTAGCAATAACAAAAACAAGTATAATTCACACACAATAGATTCAAATCAGTATGACAAACCCTAAGCTAACATCAGAATCAATATTTCCTAAAAATCACAAACTCTGCTAAAAAGAATAAACTCAAAATCGTCACAAATCAATCAAACGACAACAGCAACAGCTTCAGTACACATACAAAAAATTCAAATCAAGCATGAAGTCGTCAACAAAGCAGTAAACCCTAACCTCACATCAAAAATCGCTACAAAAGTTCGCTTAATTTCACAGATTCACAAACTACATTCTCGTTAAGTAACAAATCAATCTATTAATAACACAAACAGCTTGAAGCATGACGTCATCAACAGATCAGTAAACCCTAACCTAACACAGATTCACAAACTGAGAGACGTAACAATCGAATCAGTATGACGTCATCAGCAGATCCTAACCTAACATCAAAAAATGCAAAAAAAAATTGTCTAAAACTAAACACAGATTCACAAACTACATGCAACGAACTCAAAACAATATGACGCCATCCACGTATCACGGATCAGTAAACCCTAACCTACCAAACTAACAACAAACTAACAATAACAGATCAAATTGAGAAATGTAACAGATGAAATTAACGATAACTACGTTTATCAGCATGACGTCACCAAAGTACATATTCACAAAACTACATTCAACAAATCAACGCAAAATCGCACAAATCAATCTAACAATAACAGCAACTATATCAAATCAAGCATGACGTCATCAGCATATCACTAAACGCTAACCTAACATCAAATCTAAGTCAGCATGACGTCATCAACAGATCAGTAAACCCTGACCTAACACAAACTAACAACAAGAGATCAAATTAAGAAATGTAAGAGATACGATTAACGATAACTACCTTTATCAGAAAACTTGGAAGAAAGAAGATCGTCGGGAAGATGAAGGTCGTCGGCCATCGGAAAGTCAATCGGAAGATGAAAACGAAGAATAAGATCCGGTGATTGATTGATTGATTAAAGAAATGAAGAAGAATTTGGGAATTAGGGTTAGGGTTTCGAATTCGATTTGTTTTGTTTTGAGTGAGTGAGTGTGTGAGTGAAGAAGACGTAATCTGAAACAAAATTTTGGATACAACAACAGATTGGTGGAATATTTTTGCGAAGTGAGTGTGAGTGTACGGAGAGAGTGAATAGAATGGTGCATGTAGTTAACTTAACCGACACCGGGCCTAATATGTTTATGTTGCTCTTCTTGTCGACTCGAGTCGAGTCTAGTCGAGTTGACCTAAAGTTACGGTTAATGTTAAGTCGCTGGGTCAAGTGGGTTGTCGATTAGATGCGGGACTCCGGGACAGGATTTCAAGTCTTGCAACATTGTTGTTTTTTAACATGTTAAGCAGACGTCATGGTTAAGCTTATTACGGATTTAATCATCATTGGACCTTATATGTCATGTTTCTCTATTTGTCTGAGTCTGGTCGGGGGTGAGTGAAGTCGAGTTGAAATGATGATTAGTTGTCAAGTGTTGACGTATATGGTCTGATAGACCTGATCTGTCAAGACACCAGAAGAAGGACACAGGAAGGACGGCACAGGCTGAACGGCACAGGAAGGACCACCAAGTAATATGTTCCCTATTGATGTGACCACACGTGCACCTACTACCCAAGTTTTAAAGGAATATGTTCCCTAGGATGACATCATCTACAGTAGCTCAGGTATTATATATACACCATCCTTGGTGGTTATATGGACACGACACCTCCTACCTCTCTCTACTTTCTCTCTCAAGAATTACTCTCAGCTAGAGGGTTCATCCCTCCATATTTATAGTAGATGACTGACTTGACCGTCGGAGGGTGGTCCCGGGGCTCCGGCCTCGGGACTCCTTCTAACGGGTTCTTTCTTGTTTGTAGCACACTTCAAAGCTCGGGACAAGGATGAAGGGCTCCCTGGGAGCCATCCGGAGTTGGCTAGCGGAATTATGCTTCAACATTTGGCGCCATCCGTGGGACCCGTTATTCACCAGAGTTGAGAATAACGGGTCTCGCTTCCAATTCGTTCCTTCCGGAACCTCTGTCCTCCGTACAGTATGTTCCTTCAGAGATGATCCGTCTACCCTCATTCCAGAGGATGGATGGCACCGGAGGCGGTCCATCTATCGTCCTTCCGGAGGTGATTCTTTTATCCTCTATTCGGTATGTGCTTTCCTTGTTTCTCAACTAGGGTGGACATCATGAATGGGCCGTTCGGAATGATGTCCTCCATCTACCCCTTCGGTATGGAACCTTCCATCTATCCTTTGGTACAACGACCTCCATCAACCCTCCGGTATGATGCCCTCCATCAACCCTTCCGGTAAGAGTGGCAGGCTAAAATGGGACCACAAGGGGCAATGCCGGAATGACGTGGCAGCTGGAAAATAATATGCAAATATATGTCTTGACAAGATTCGAACTCGGGTCTTCACTATCATAAACCAACGAGTAACCATTGGACTAGGAGTCCATGTTTGGTATGTATCCCTTTTTTATTCTTTTAACATGTGTCTTGGGCTTAAGTGGGCCAATATGATATAGGCTTAAACTTTTCAATAGACTCGTTTTACTTTTAAGCTACGAACATTCACACATTTATTCGAAGAAAAGGAAATGATCATTAATCACAGATCTGCTTACTTTCCATACAATAAATTATTATTATTATTATTATTATTATTATTATTATTATTATTATTATTATTATTATTATTATTATTATTATCATACGAAGGAACCGAAAAAACTTTTTGAAGAAGCTATAATTTATCTAATATTGAACATATGACTCTTTAATACTTCGACAAAGTTTATGTTTTTCGTTTATCGTATGATTGCACTCTGGCACTGCATCTTTTCTGCGACAAATTGTTCAACGCGAGAAAACAAGTCTATTTACTTTTTGGGACGCCGGTTGTGTATGGTGGCATGTGCACCTTCCAGGTTTTGCGCCACGTGTGTTTTTAATTTTTGGTCATGACGCCTCTTTAAATAATGGACATATTCTCTATGTAAAACCTCGGCCGGACCTTTTCCTCTAAATGATACATTATTGTTTTGTCTTCAACAACACAGCCACGCATCTGCTTCATCAAGAGTCGGGCGCTCATCTTCCATCGAGTATCTCCGGATGACTTTACGCGCATTAAATTTATGGCTTTCAGTTACTTATTTTTGTCCATTTGTCGAGTGCCGTTTCTTGAAGACTGGTCATCAGCCTTAATATTAACCTTCAGAGTTCAGATTGGTCATCAGCCTCATGGGGTAACGACTCTAACCAATACCAGACGTATAAGCTCCGTTCTTCAATAAACATTGAACGCAATACCAACTCGATTTAACTTCGTCTTCTAGCCCATGATATGGTTGTTGATTGTGGAGCTTCAACAACTGTACTCCGGTACTTGCTTTGTCATACCATTATATTCCGATGGTCAGCCGAACCTCTATCTCCGCTGGATGGACACCAACACCGGAAGTACGACGAAGGTCGGGAATAGTAATCTTCGTGAGCCCCGGACTCCCGGTCCTTGCAGGTATCACGCGTCAAAACTCTTATCATCGGGATCCACATCCCAACACATTACATCATCCTGACTTAGAACTAAAATCTGGTCATCAATGCTACCTACCGACATCAATATCTGAATGACTGTTGGCATATGTGGTCTCCGGACCCATGCCGAACGGAACGAAGCTCCGGACTTATGGCAGGTGAAACGGACTAATATACGGACGGAGCAAACGGATGTCCGGACGAAACAAACCAATATCCTCCAGACCATTATCTGAACGACCGCATCGTTCCGGATAACCTGACCTTCCGAATAAGCGATAATTACGCAAAGCAAAGTACAAACAAGTACAACAAAGTACACGATAGTGGAGCTTAAATTAGCAAACACTAAGGGACTAAGTACAAGCAGGCTGGCATCCCATGCTAGCTGCCTATAAATAGAGGAGAAATCCTCACTTAAGGTTAACTAATTTTCTCTCTCTCTTTCTATAATTTTCGTTTATACTTCTCTCTCTAAAAGTACTTACTCTCATGCCGGAGGTTGGTCCTGGGATACATTCCCGGGGCGAGACTAACGGACGTTTCTGTCTTATAGGTGACCGAAAGGACAGGGACGTACGAAAGACTACAAAGAACCCGAAGGACCAGTCATTGTCCGGAGGATTCATTTTGCTTGTTTGGGGTAGGCGCAAGATTTTACCTCAACAAATTGGCGCCATCCGTGGGACTTGTCATTCACTCTACCAAAACTAAGAGATGGCAGGTCTTACTCCCGTAACACCCGAAGGTAGCGGAAGAAATAATGATAACGACTCTCACAACAACAGCATAGAACAAATCCAAACCCACATCAACACACTAAAAGCCTTAATCCAGGAATACAATACCGGAGCAGAAACACCGATCAAACTTATCCAACTCGACTTCGATGATGGAGAATCTCAAGATAACGGAGCTAAGAGAGCCGAAGAGGAACCAGCGGATGATCTGTCTAAACCCTTTAAGGCAACGTCCAAGAGTCCTTTCACGCGAAGGATCATTAACTTTTCAGGACCGAAGAATGCTAGGTATACGATGCCCTCTCATCTGAAGTTGTACGATGGTTCTACAGATCCGGACGATCACATTACAAGATTCGAAGGGGCAGCCCAATCGGGTGCTTGGCCTATGCCGATATGGTGCATGATGTTTCAGCAAACTTTGGATGACGCAGCTAGGGGATGGTTCGATCGTCTTCAGCGAGGAAGTATTGATAACTGGGATGACTTAAGTGAACAGTTTGTGCGGAGATTTGCTCTTCGGAGAAATGCATCAGAGATCCTACGGAAATCACTAAGATCGTTCGACAGGCCAATGAGGCTTTGCCGGACTTCAAAGAGCAATGGACAGATGAAGCTAGTCGCATATAAGGAGTCCCGGAGATAATGCAAATATCCTCTTTCGTTGATGGTTGTAAGTGCCCAGAGCTAGCAAAACGATTTGCCGAGAAGACTCCCCAGACGGTGACCGAAATGATGATAAGGGTTGATGATTTCATCCGTTCCGAAAAGGCATATCGGTCAGCCGAAGTGCCCAGAGGAGAAAAGATCGACACTTATAGAAAAGATCCCCACTGCAATCCATACAACAACAGGAATGACCAAAACAACCAACGACCTCCCTTCAGAGGAAGTCGTCGACGGGATAACCACCGTGACGAATACAGGCCTCGCCGGAATGATCACTTTGTACCATACGGTCCCACAAGGAACGATAACGTCAACCGAGCAGATTACCAAACGAATCATCGTCGCAATGATACATACCGGAGGGATGCCCGACCAATAGACTTGAACGCACTCACCAAGGCTCCTAAAGAAATCTTGGCAACCGAACATCAACTTAGACTCCCGGCATCACCCCCGTTAAGAGGACGGCCATCAAGAGAAAATATGGACAAGTACTGTGACTATCATGGGGATAAAGGCCATCTTACAAATGGCTGTCACAATTTGAAAGAGCAACTTAAGAAAGCCTTGGAAACATGTAAGCTTGACCATCTAATCAGAGACGTACGGCAAAGAGATAGAGCTCCGGCACGAGGCAACAACCAAACCAACCAAGGCCGAATCATTAATATGGTTCGGTATCAAGAGAGGGGACGAAAACGCAAAGTCATGGACCAGGAAGAAGAATGGATGAATGCCCCCATAAGTTTTCCCCCAATCTTACCCGGAGATGTCTCCGATGAACCACTCATCGTTGAAGCAGAAGTAGAGGGATATACCGTCCGAAGAGTATACGTTGATCAGGGTGCTTCGGTGGAAGTAATGTATGAGCACTGTTTTCTAAACCTCGATTCCTCCATTCGATCTCGACTAACTAGAACAAACACCCCTCTTGTTGGATTCGCCGGAGAAGCTATCAAATCGTTGGGAAAGATTGAATTAGAAGTATGTTTCGGAAGTGAAGGGTTATATCACCAGACTACCATGAAGTTTGCAGTAGTTAGATCGCCCTCCCCTTACAACATAATACTAGGGCGATCTGGAATTAAAAAGGGCCATTCCCTCGACAATACATTCCATGATGAAATTCCCTACGCCGAGGGGTATAGCCACTTTGGTCACCCGGTCGGTTATCATTTCGGAATGTAGAAAGTTGGAAGAAAAATTCTTGCTGGAAAAAGAAACAGGAGCTGATATTCCTCCGGTGGCAGAGATCAGGGATGAAGTTACAGGAACTGAAGAAATCTTGGTCCATCCGGCATATCCGGACCAGTTGGTGACTATAGGAAAGAATTTCTCACGAGAGGGACGAAGGCAGCTGATAACTTTACTCAAAAATAGCCAAGACATTTTCGCATGGGAACCATCGGATATGACAGTCATACCCCGATGGATCGCCGAACATAAGCTCAATGTGAATGTCCACGACAAGCCTGTTGCTCAGAAGAAGAGGTTCTTCTCAGAGGAGAAAAACCAAGCCATAAACAAAGACGTCGAAGAGTGGTTAAAAGCCGGAATCATTAGACCAGTTCGATACCCAACCTGGATCTCAAACCCAGTACTGGTAAAAAAGCCGTACGACAGTTGGAGAATGTGTATTGACTTTAAGAACCTCAATTCATCTTTTTTGAAGGATTACTATCCGTTGCCTGAGATTGATTGGAAGATTGAATCAGTTCATGGGATTCTGGTACAAATGTTTCCTCGATGCCTACAAAGGGTACCATCAGGTCCAGATGGCCAAAGAAGACGAAGAAAAGACAGCCTTCTACACTAATCACGGAACTTACTGCTATGTCAAAATGCCGTTCGGATTAAAAAACGCCGGAGCAACCTATCAAAAGCTGGTAGACACAGCCTTCCGGTCACAGATAGGTCGAAACTTAGAGGCATATGTGGATGACATGGTAATCAAGAGCAGAACTGAAAAAGAGCTGTTAGCTGACATTGCCGAAACGTTTGATAACCTCCGGAAAATCAACATGAAACTAAATCCTAATAAATGCTCCTTCGGAGTGGAAGAAGGGAAATTCCTTGGCTACATGGTAACCGTGGAAGGAATCAGAGCTAATCCAAAGAAGACTAGAGCAATTGCCGATATGCAGTCACCAAAGTCACTCAAAGAAATGCAAAGCCTAAGTGGTAAGCTTGCCGCACTAAACCGATTTCTATCCAAGTCAGCCGAAAGGTCCTTACCTTTCTTTGACACTCTCAAGAACATCACNCCAAGTCAGGCGATAGGTCCCTCCTTAACAACCTGATCATCAGACTGAAGCACTCCGGCAGCCGCCTCCCCAAGGGGAGCCATACCTGGAAGTGCCAGTAGGCATGACATCGGTTCGGTCGGAGCAAGATCCGGAAAACATATTGGATGAGATCTTTAAAGGACCGAAGCAGGTTTTGCTGACTTCTAACATATGGATTAATCCTTGGTAAGCGCCTGATCAAAAACAACTGATTACTTCTGGTCAGCACCAAATCAATACCTTCCACGGCAGCCTCCAGGCAATTTAACCGCCTCATCCGGCTCATTCCCCAAATGCGGCCGTCTATAACCGGACTGGTAAAACAAGTTAAATGCTCAGCTAAAGTTGTTTTGAACTCATGACTCCCTAACAAACGCCGAAACCATCTCCGGGAGGAATTCATTAACAACCCGTCTCGATCGATACTCTGCGGTTACCACCATGATAGTATCTCTTGCTTCTCTTGAAGGAGCTTTTTATATTCCTCCTCTTCAGTGCTCAGAGCTAGCTTGGCTTTGCCGAGGCTCAGCTTTCCAAAGACTTTGATTTTCTCGTCTTGCTCCGCGGACACCTCCCTCCACTCTCCTTCTTCCTTTTCCAAATAGAGACCTCACCCGTCAAACTTAGCTCTTTTTCCGAAAAACCAGCATGTTCAGGGCCAGTTTCTTGAGCTTCCTCCGGATCTTTCGTCTGGAACACTCGGCGTGTTCATCTTTGGGCTTTTTTAATCCTCTGCATGTCACCAAACCTCTTCACGATAATCAGCCAAGGTCTTTTCACAGTTTGGTGACGTAGCAGCTAGCTTCCGATGATCCAAAAGAAGAGACTCAAAGCGGAAAATGACATCCGCCGGAGCCGTAGGCATTGCTTGCCCAGCGGACAAAACCAAGCCCTCTGAATGGCCTCACCATCTTTGAAAAGGTCCAAATACTTTTCTTCCTCCGGAGTAGCCAGATTTATCATCATATCCCGACAAACGTTAGCATTGTTCATCCGTGTGGGCCCTCTTCACGAACCATTCGGTACATATAGCTCCGAAGTATCAATCCCCAACATCTTCCTCTTCAACCATCGCCTCCTTACCCGGAACGAGAAGAGCACCTTTTGAACACCTAAAATACAAAGTGATATATTTAATAACGCAATCGGTTACACAAGCTATAACAAAACATACGGATACAAGAAAACAAAAACCATCGTTATTACGTACCAGCACCAGAACCCCAGCTTGATCACCCGCTCCCTCAACCGGGAAGCGAAACATCCTTCAAAATGAGATAGACCGGATAGGTCTCGGTTCCGGTTGTCCCCCCGAACGTCCAGTCAATAACGGGAGTCTCGACAGTCACTTTAGTTCTCTTCTGAACTCAGGAAGATATGTTCCCTTCCGTTATCGTTTACCCGGAGGTTTCTTCGGCCCCTTGCCTTGGTGGCTTGCCTCCTTTTTCTTGTCCTTAGCTGCTAAAATCCTATTACCGGAGCCTAACCTCCCTTAACTCGGGTAGTTTTTTCTGGCACCTGAGTGTTGGAATCCAACGGCTTCGAACCATGCATAACACTGCATAAACCTTCTTGCGGTAGAAGGTGGTTTCTTCAAAATATTCCGACATAGTGACACCTGTTAACAAACGAAACACGCAATTAAACGCAAAATATGATAATAACGACAATAAAGGAAAACCTATGTTATTGACAGAGGCTATTCCCTCCCTCTCGTCCCTTAAGGCCGGACGATAACCAGGAAACTCCCAATGATCAGGATAAAACCCAAGGCATACAGAATCCCTTGAGAACTTGTAACAGCTCAATAGGTGTCTCTTGCTAGCATTTTCGGCACGAGCAATATTTATTCATTCTTCGGAAATGGATCGGAAACATCGAATCTTGAGCCTCCAAGGCATAGCAAACGGATAGCTTGCCTATCAATCAGAAAAACTGATGTTTCCAACCCTTCAGGCAGGAAGGAAAAATCTTTGAAGCAAACCTTTCCTATTCCGCATGAACACTGTTCAAAAGAAAACCAACAACCTTGTTTACTAAGTTTATAAAAAACACGGAAACAAAGGGGGTGGTTGGAGGAATGTGTTATGCTCGGCATACACCTCGAAAAATAACACGGGGTGCATTACCAAGCGAACCAACTGAGAGATGTGAACTTTGAAATACCTAATGAATCTAAAAGGAAATTAGTAAACGGAACGGTTGGACCCCTCAAAGAAATACTCACGTACAAACCAATAGCGTCGTCCGGAAGTTGATTACATGTCATACCCTTCGGAGGGACCCAGCGGATGTAAATCCTCCGGTTATTTTGAAAGTCACAACCTAAGGCAATGATCCGGGCTTCGTTCAACACGGTTTCCTCTTAAGAATATCCTTCTTAACATGATGATCTTCCGGACAATGAAACAATCTTCGTAATTTTAACCGAGGAAGTGGATTCCGAACACTAATGGAGTCCGAAGGAAGAAAGGTATAGCCAAACGACCAAAAAGTACTAAAACAAGACACCACTGAACGACACGTACCTCGAAGATGGAAGTAACAAAGTTGCACGCCGGATAACCCTCGGAAACGAACGGGAGGATGTCAGAGGTATGGTGAGAAAACTAGAAGAAGAGGGAAATTTACAGCTGGTTAAAAATGAAAGTAAAACTGCGCTTATTTATAGGCAAAAAAAGAATGCTAAACGGACACGTCTGTCAGAGGGAGACGCGTGTGCGTCATGTGGACCACTCGATCCCCTTCCTCCCCCCCTTCAACATTAAGGACACCAGATGTAATATTTTGAGTCCTACGCAGATTTTAGCAATCTGCCTAGAACACTTATGAGGGAACATACATAAGTATTTCCCAGTGATTGAGTGGAAACTCCTGCCAGGGTCAACATCAAACAGCCCTGACAGCAGATCACTTCGGTAATCTCTTGTGGGTTACGCTTAGTGTGTTCGGTGGCGTTCCAAAAGGTCTACAGTCGTGGGGTGATCTCCAGCGACTCACCTAATCGTTGGTGTACTTCGGTATGTCAGTGAAAGCCCTTTCGGGGGCATCCGATTAGGAACGGCCTTGGTAAGGATTAGAGAAAGTCTTCACACTATGTTGTTGACGATCTCGAAGTCCGAACTTGTAAGTGCCCGTATGTTAATTACTAACCAAGTTTTATGCAGCTCAACATACCAAACTTACCATGTTCACCACCATCACTCTAGTTCCACATGCTCATACCAGCATCTAAAAGGAGACGTCAGAACTGTTCAACCGGGAATATCTACTCAACAAAGAATTATGGGCATGTTGGAAAGGCGTAATCACACCAAAGACAAAGAAGTTGACGATTGATGCCGATTGCTGAAAAGATGCAGATTCATCATCTCATGCCTACACTTCAACATCGTAACTTAAGATATCATGATCAAAGAATGGGCTTCGACTATGCTTCCACAACTCTGATGCAGATGATCATGATCCAGAAAAGTGTAAAGCATGACATCACAAAGATTATCACAACATCTCAAAGAGACACATACACTCAAAGATGACTTGAAGTTAATTATATGGATGAAGAGCGAAGAGCAAAGTCAAAAGATCATCATATACATCAAGGAAGTCATCTTGAGTCGTTCATCCATGAAGAATCAACAACTACGAGCTACAAAAGAATCTACAAAGATCTCAATGCAAGAATTCGAGAATCAAGATCTAAAAGGGTGACCTCTCTTAGGGGGAGATTGTTAGGAATACGATTTTTGTATAAGAAAGATTCGGTCACCCCAGATATGATTAAGCATTGTTTAGCTCGTAGTAGTTACATTAGTTAGTAATACGTAGTTTAGAATTAGATTAGTTCGCGGAAGAAGGACGGGTCTTTACCCACTGTATACCTGATCCGCAGCCCAAGTGGAACGCCCAAGTGGCAAAACCCATGTTCATAAACCCCTCTCCATCCTTGGAGAAGGTAAGCCTTCTCTCATAATTCTATTTTCTTTTTTTTGGTTTTCTCTCTAGGCTTCATCTCTTTCTCTCTCTAACTTTCTCTCTCTACATTTCTTTCTTTTCTTTCTATGTATAACGAGCCATAACCATAAGTATGAACGTGTTTCTGAGCTTATTTAGTATCCTACAAGATGTGAACTTTGAAATACCTAATGACATCTAAAAGGAAATTAGTAAACAGAACGGTGAGACCCCCCTCAAAGAAATACTCCACGTATAAACCAATAGCGTCGTCCGGAAGTTGATTCATCGTCATACCCTTCGGAGGGACCCGCGGATGTAAATCCTCCGGTATTTTGAAAGTCACAACCAAGGCATGCACATCCGCTTCGTTCAACACGGATTTCCTCTTAAGAATATCCTTCTTAACATGAGGATCTTCCGACAATGAAACATCTTCGTAATTAACCGAGGAAGTGGATTCCGACCTAATGAGTCCGAAAGGAAGAAAGGTATAGCCAAACGACAAAAATACTAAAACAAGACACCACAGAATGACACATACCTCGAATGATGAAGTAACAAAGTTGCACGCCGGATAATCCTTCGAAAGACGAACGAGAGATTGTCAGAGGTGTGTGAGAAACTAGAGAGAGAAATTACAGCGGTAAAAATGAAGTAAAATTTCCTATTTATAGGCAAAAAAGGAATGCTAAACGACACGTCTGTCAGAGGAGACGCGTGGCGTCATGTGTACCACTCGATCAAACATGCACACACGTGTCGTGATCAGAAGACACGGTANGAGAGATTGTCAGAGGTGTGTGAGAAACTAGAGAGAGAAATTACAGCGGTAAAAATGAAGTAAAATTTCCTATTTATAGGCAAAAAAGGAATGCTAAACGACACGTCTGTCAGAGGAGACGCGTGGCGTCATGTGTACCACTCGATCAAACATGCACACACGTGTCGTGATCAGAAGACACGGTAAAAACGGCGGCGCTTTCTAATTACCTTTGGCATTTTGCGCACGTGTTCAAAACGACAAAATCAGACCATACCCTCTGGAAAAAAACAAAAAACAAACTTCTTAGTATCACACCATTGGCACGACCAATACTATGATACTGGGGGGGACATGTTAGCGTATGTGTCCTCCGGACCCATGCCGAACGGAACGAAGCTCCGGATTTATGGCAGGTGAAACGGACTAATATCCGGACGGAGCAAATGGATGTCCGGACAAAACAAACTATTATCCTCCAGACCATTATCTGAATGACTGCATCGCTCCGGATAACCTGACCTTCCGAATAAGCGATAATTACGCAAATCAAAGTACAAACAAGTACAACAAAGTACACGATAGTGGAGCTTAAATTAGCGAACACTAAGTGACTAAGTACAAGCAGGCTGGCATCCCATGCTAGCTGCCTATAAATAGAGGAGAAATCCTCACTTAAGGTTAACGAATTTTCTCTCTCTCTTTCTATAATTCTCGTTTATACTTCTCTCTCTAAAAGTACTTACCCTCACGCCGGAGGTTGGTCCTGGGATACATTCCCGGGGCGACACTAACGGACGTTTCTGTCTTATAGGTGACCGAAAAGACAGGGACGTACGAAAGACTACAAAGAATCTGAAGGACAAGTCATTGTCCGGAGGATTCATTTTGCTTGTTTGGGGGTAGGCACAAGATTTTACCTCAACAATTACGTACCAGCACCAGAACCCCCAGCTTGATCACCCGCTTCCTCAACCCCGAAAGACGAAACATCCTTCGAAGGAATAGACCGGATAGGTCTCAGTTCCGGGATGTCCCCTGCAACGTCCAAGTCTATAACGGGAGTCTCGGCAGTCACTTTAGTTCTCTTCTGAACTCGGGAAGATATGTTCCCTCCGGATCGTTTACTCGGGGGTTTCTTCACCCCTGCCTTGGTGGCTTGCTCCTTTTTCTTGTCCTTGGCTGCTAAAATCCTATCATCCGGAACCTCAACCTTCCGTAACTCGTCAGTTTTTCCGGGACCTGAGTGTTGGAATCCAACGGCTTCGTAACATGTATAGCACTGACATGACCCTCTGGGTACTTGTCCCCCTTCTCCACATTAACCTTCTTGCGTAAAAGTGGTTTCTTCAAATATTCAGACATAGTGACATCTGTTAACAAAAGAAACACGCAATTAAACGCAAAATTATGATATTAACGACAATAAAGGAAAACTCATGACGGAGGCTATACCCCTCCCCTCCTAGTCCCTCAAGGCCGGACGATAACCAGGAAACTCCCAATGATCAGATAAAGCCAAGGCATACAGAATCCCTTGCGGAACTTGTAACGGCTCAATAGGTGTCTCTGCTAGCATTTCGGCATGAGCAATATTGTATTCATTCTTCGGAAATGGATCGGAAACATCCGAATCTGGATGCCTCCAAGGCATAGCAAACGGAATAGCTCGCCTATCAATCAAGAAAAACTGATGTTTCCAACCCTTCAGGCAGGAAGGAAAATCTTTGAAGCAAACCTTCCTATCCGCATGAACACGTTTTTCAAAAGAAAACCAACAACCTTGTTTACTAAGTTTATAAAAAACACGGAACAAAGGGGTGGTTGGAGGAATGTGTACGCTCCGGCAATACACCTCGAAAAGAGTAACACGGTGCATACCAAGCGGAACCAACTGAGAGATGTGAACTTTGAAATACCTAATGACATCTAAAAGGAAATTAGTAAACGGAACGGTGAGACCCCCCTCAAAGAAATACTCCGCGTACAAACCAGTAGCGTCGTCCGGAAGTTGATTCATCGTCATACCCTTCGGAGGGACCCGCGGATGTAAATCCTCCGGTATTTTGAAAGTCACAACCAAGGCATGCACATCCGCTTCGTTCAACACAGATTTCCTCTTAAGAATATCCTTCTTAACATGAGGATCTTCCGACAATGAAACATCTTCGTAATTAACCGAGGAAGTGGATTCCGACATAATGAGTCTGAAGGGAAGAAAGGTATAGCCAAACGACAAAAATACTAAAACAAGACACCACGGAACGACACATACCTCGAAGGATGAAGTAACAAAGTTGCACGCCGGATAATCCTTCGGAAGACGAATGGGAGATTGTCAGAGGTGTGTGAGAAACTAGAGAGAGAAATTACAGCGGTAAAAATGAAGTAAAACTGCGCTATTTATAGGCAAAAAAGGAATGCTAAACGAAACGTCTGTCAGAGGAGACGCGTGGCGTCATGTGGACCACACGATCAAACATGCATACACGTGTCGTGATCAGAAGACACGGTAAAAACGGCGGTGCTTTCTAATTACCTTTGGCATTTTGCGCACGCGTTCAAAACGACAAAATCAGACCATACCCTACGGAAAACAACAAAAAACAAACTTCTTAGTATCACACCATTGGCACGACCAATACTATGATACTGGGGGGACATGTTGGCGTATGTGTCCTCCGGACCCATGCCGAACGGAACGAAGCTCCGGACTTATGGCAGGTGAAACGGACTAATATTCGGACGGAGCAAACGGATGNCTATTTATAGGCAAAAAAGGAATGCTAAACGACACGTCTGTCAGAGGAGACGCGTGGCGTCATGTGGACCACTCGATCAAACATGCACACACGTGTCGTGATCAGAAGACACGGTAAAAACGGCGGTGCTTTCTAATTACCTTTGGCATTTTGCGCACGCGTTCAAAACGACAAAATCAGACCATACCCTCCGGAAAAAAACAAAAAACAAACTTCTTAGTATCACACCATTGGCACGACCAATACTATGATACTGGAGGGGACATGTTGGCATATGTGTCCTCCGGACCCATGCCGAACGGAACGAAGCTCCGGACTTATGGCAGGTGAAACGGACTAATATTCGGACGGAGCAAACGGATGTCCGGACAAAACAAACCAATATCCTCCAGACCATTATCTGAACGACCGCATCGCTCCGGATAACCTGACCTTCCGAATAAGCGATAATTACGCAAAGCAAAGTACAAACAAGTACAACAAAGTACACGATAGTGGAGCTTAAATTAGCGAACACTAAGGGACTAAGTACAAGCAGGCTGGCATCCCATGCTAGCTGCCTATTAATAGAGGAGAAATCCTCACTTAAGGTTAATGAATTTTCTCTCTCTCTTTCTATAATTCTCGTTTATACTTCTCTCTCTAAAAGTACTTACTCTCACGCCGGAGGTTGGTCCTGGGATACATTCCCGGGGCGAGACTAACGGACGTTTCTGTCTTATAGGTGACCGAAAGGACAGGGACGTACGGAAGACTACAAAGAATCCGAAGGACCAGTCATTGTCTGGAGGATTCATTTTGCTTATTTGGGGTAGGCACAAGATTTTACCTCAACAGGGTGAGGGGTGTGTTGCCAACCCCTAAGTTAATGATGATGGTTATAGAAGGTATTAGTATTCTCAATGTTTGTGAAATCTCATATGCATTTTTATGTCCAAGAGCAATATAGCTAGTGGCTTTGTGGCTGTGGGCGGCCATAAGCATTTTCAAACAAGGATAGATAGTTGAACTATTAACAAGTTCAATAGATGGGAAGAATAAGTTAGTAAAGAATGATAAATTTTTGCGAGTGTATGAAAAGAGGAAGGAGGTAAAGTTGCATGTTTATTGAGAGAAGATGGGAAATGATGGAGGGAGGAAGGAAGGAACCAGGGTGGGAAGAAGAAAGAAAACATTGTAATACTTCATAATAGTTGGTAATACTTTGTAATAGATATACAAAAGAAAAGGTCGGAGGATGGAGGGAGTTTATTTGAAGTTAACTTTCATTACGAATTATATTACAAAAAAAGCGCCAAAATCGGTATATCATTGAAGAGCATCAAAAAATATGTTTATTAGTAGAATCTATTTTGATTTAAAAAAAACAAAAAAACAAAAAAAACAAAAAACAAAAACTTATAACTTTACATATATGTGAGATTAAAAAACGTTGGTGGTGTCATTTGTATAAAAGAGAGTGTCATTTTACTTTCGAGTCAAAGATTAAGCAATATACCAGAAAGTTGAATATGTTGTAAATAAATAACATCTTCGATCACAGAAATACAAACTTCCCATTGGATAACACTTGCAATATAAAGCTAAAGTAAAACACTTATGGGCTATTCTTCGAGTCTCATTTAAGTGATATAAGTTGGGTGTGCAGTGTGCTTACTATTAACGTAATCAAAATTCAAAATTTGGATATTGTATGTGAATGATGGAATGTCTTTCATTATCAATAAAGTGGTTTGATTTATAGGTTTATAAACTCATTTTTATGCCTATACTCATAGTTTTTATGAAAGCTTTTCTTGTCGGTTGAGAAAGTTATCATGTCACTCGATGAATCTAATGATACAAAAGGTCAACATTTAGTGACTTCTTGTTTGAAAATTAACATTTAAAGACTTGTTTGGCCAAAACAAAAGTAGAATTATATCGTAACTTAACAGAAACAAATGAAGATCTAACCAAGTGTTTTAAGCCTAAAGAAAACCTATGCAATAAGAATACGAACCTTGTTCCACGAATTTGGATTCAAGTCTAAAGTAATGTTATTCCTCCTTGAACGTTCAAAGTTAAAACTAAGTGGGCCTGCAATAAATAGTTACATAATGTTAATAAACCAATGTTTAATTTGGTAGTTGTTTAACACTTTAATATTTTTTTCGTCACTTAAATTTAAGACATTACGTATATACGTTTGACAGATGTTTTCTTTCCTTTTCTTCCAATTTACGCTCAAATATAATATTTGGTGAAAAACTATACGTTAATTAGCCTCATACTGACTTTCCTCTTATACAAGACTATATGTTACTATTACGTACGTGATAAACTATACGCGTTATTCTCAGGGCCGTCCCATCGATTTGGGGGGCCGATACAAAATCACAAATGAGGCCCCCATAATCTAAGTATTTCACTCTTTTTGCATGTGCCCAAAGTTTGTCATTTATTTTTTGTATGTATCCCGGTTCAACTTTGAAAATATTTAACAAACAAACTAAAAATTCAAAACGTTTATATATAAAACTATAAATATTAATGGATGTATACTAACTTGGGGGCCCCTAAAAAAAGGGGGCCCGGTGCGGTTGCACCACTTGCACATGCTAATCGCCGCCACTGGTTATTCTGGAGGCTATACCAATATCCCGAACTTGGGTAAATTACCTTACAAAACTTAAATCCCGAACATCAGAAATCATTAATTAGCGATACACAATTTAGGAATATGTTCCATAAATAATAATGGTTAAGTCTCGTTGAAAGATGCCTTAAACAATAAACCTAGATGCTTTGAAACTTTAATAGCTAACGTGATGATCTTGATTGCGGACGTTTTAACAGAACTAAGCTATAGTTTTTTTTTTTTGAACATTGAACTTCATTAAAAACCGGCTAGTCCTCAAATCGAGGACCGCCAAGACACAATTACAACATATACAATGGAAAAACGGCCTAATCCTTCCATAAAACCGACTTAAACTTAGAGCGATTCTTAATCCATAAGAACGAGAGGGATTTAACTAATGCTACCACCTCTTGAACTTTAGGAGAAATGTTGTCAAAAACCTTTTTATGACATAATGAGTCCGAAGGGAAGAAAGGTATAGCCAAACAACAAAAGTACTAAAACAAGACACCACGGAACGACACGTACCTCGAAAGATGAAGTAACAAAGTTGCACGCCGGATAACCCATCGGAAGACGAACGGGAGATTGTCAGAGGTATGTGAGAAACTAGAGAGAGAAATTACAGTGGTAAAAATGAAGTAAAACTGCGCTATTTATAGGCAAAAAAGGGATGCTAAACGACACGTCCGTCAGGGGAGACGCGTGGCGTCATGTGGACCACACGATCAAGCATAGACACACATGTCGTGATCAGAAGACACGGTAAAAATGACGGAGCTCTCTAATTACCTTTGGCATTTTGCGCACGCGTTCAAAACGACAAAATCAGACCATACCCTCCGGAAAACAACAAAAAACAAACTTCTTAGTATCACACCATTGGCACGACCAATACTATGATACTGGGGGGGACATGTTGGCGTATGTGTCCTCAGGACCCATGCCGAACGGAACGAAGCTCCGGACTTATGGCAGGTTAAGCGGACTAATATACGGACGAAGCAAACGGATGTCCGGACGAAACAAACCAATATCCTCCAGACTATTATCTGAACGACCGCATCATTCCGGATAACCTGACCTTCCGAATAAGCGATAATTACGCAAAGCAAAGTACAAACTGTAACACCCCCAACTCAAATATGGCAGCTATCGTGCTGGGGGTATTACGAAAATAGAAACCAGGCACATTTATAGTAAACGACCACAACTCGGGACGTTTGAAATGTGACCAAAACATATCATTCGATTTACAAACCGTTTAGAGTACAAGTACTCTTT